>JAVQKG010059700.1:0-12870 GCA_036025885.1 Hypseleotris bucephala
GTAATTCCATAGAAATTGAATTGTAATTACACACAATTACGAGGTTATTAAGTATTTGTTACCACCTTATTACCATACTATTACCATATTATTACCGTGCCGTAATGTAAAGTTTAACCTAAAATCTATAAATTCCATGATGATTTTTGTATTCTTTCATATAAATCAAAAACATGTTTACTAAAAATTGGTATCAACCAAAAACGTAATTGAAAAACTGTATTGGTCTAGAATTTGTACATTGGTGTATACCTATAAATAATGTACCTCCCTGTCTTTATAAAGGTGAAGAAAAATTATGAGGCCCTTCGTCAACGGGAGGAGGAGGAGCGGATGGTTCAGAGCTCGCCCCCTAAAGGCGGGGAGGACCAGAAGTCTGCGAGTAAATGGGAGAAAGAGAGCCAGGAGGCCACAAGAGAACTGCTGAAAGTCAAAGACAGGCTCATTGAGGTCGAGAGGAATGTAAGTAAAAAGTCAAATGTCTCACACACACTCACAGAGGGATTATAAATCAACTTAATGATGTTTTTGTCTTTGCAGAATGCTACACTGCAGGCAGAGAAGGTAGCTTTGAGGAGCCAACTCAAGCAACTGGAGACTCAAAGCTCAAACCTCCAGGCTCAGATCGTGGCCCTTCAAAGACAGACCGCCTCTTTACAGGAGAACAACACAACACTGCAAACACAAAATGCCAAACTTCAGGTAATGATTGCAAATATAGTCGACTTTGGTTTAACTTTAGAGTGAAATTACTGAATGCTTCTAAATTAAATATATAAATTACTAAAATTCTGAACTAGATAAAAAACCCTACTTTTATAATATGCTGTAGCATCTCTATGGCATTTTTCATTTTCCCCAAATTTTCCCCAAAGTCAAATATTCCTAACTTTTGTGACTAGGATAAATTCAATTTTTCAGCAGAAGAGAAATTATGTATTCAAACATCTCAGTAACTATCATATCAAGGTTATTTTTCACATTGCATTCACTGACATCTGCATAGATCATAGATGCTATTTTTTTTAGTTTGCTGACCAGAAATCTCATGCTATGTTTACATTTTTGCTGATATCAAAACCAGTTGCATATGGGTTACAGACCTAGTAGTGGCCCACACAGTAGCTGCTACTAGTTATAGAGAGTTCAGTGTAATTTTCTGTGCACAGTGATTGTTGTGTAGGCGTTTTGTTAGCTGCAGGTAAAAGCTACTTGCCAAAGAGGTACAGTACGTCCTCATCAGGACAAAATGTCTCATACCCCAAGAACATTTTAATGGTTTAACCCTGGAGACTACTGTGGTAAGAAAATAATTTTAAAAAGAAAAAACTATGGAGATCAGTTTCTTTACCCTATTTTAACACACCAGCAAAATAACATTACGTAGATTGTAATTTTAAAAGCTGTAGTCTGGAGATTTCCTCAAATAAGAATTCAAGACATTAAAAAAGTAACATCAATTCAAAAGAGTTTGTTTGGGCTCCACAACCACTCAGAAGGTTTTGGTGAACCATAAACTGTTATTTGATGTTGCTGTAGAGCCCAGGAGAGGGACTAAAGAAGAAAATAATTCTGACAGATTATATATGAAACCTACAGACTACAGCTTTATTCTCCATAACCAAATCACTACAATTACATTATTTATTTTTAGGTTGAAAACTCCACGTTGAGCTCCCAGAGTGCGTCTCTCATGGCCCAGAATGCCCAGTTGCAGAGTCAGCAGAGCGGGCTGGAGGGTGAGAGAGAGGGTGCCCAAAGGGAGAAGGAGGAGGTGCGGGCGACTTACGAACTTCTGCTCCGAGATCACGAAAAACTGGCGGCGCTTCACGAGAGACAGGCCGCTGAGTACGAAGCTCTGATCGGGAAACATGGAGGACTCAAGAGCTCCCATAAGAGTCTGGAGCAGCAGCACAGAGACCTGGAGGACAAGTGAGTGGAGATTATCCTTCAAAAATATGATCTAGATTAGTTCAAATTACCTGAATTAAGAATATGAATCCGAATTGGAGTTGTTTTGACATGTTTGACAAAGTATTTACCTATTAGGCCTGGATTATTTGACTCGTTTCAATGTAATTCTGCTTGGTTTTAAACGTTTTCCTCTTATTTCCAGCAAAATTATCTCCCCATGGAATAAGATATTTTTTAAAGGCATTTTTCTCATTCTACTGGCAGATAAGTTTGCTTGAGATAAGAAATAAAAATGAAACCAGTCAACAACATACATATATCCAGGCCTAATATTAAATAAATCTTAGTCAAATGACTTTATTCATGATTCTAAGTTCAGGTCATGTTAACTAGTTTGCCAAATTGACTTTCACTGTGCAATTAGCCCTCAAACTAAAATTGTGTTTTTAATTGTAGGTATAAGCAGCTTCTCCAGAGGAAGGGGGATCTGGAGCAGTTAGAGAAAAACCTCAAAGAACAGCAAGAGAAAATGGCGACAGAGAACGAAACGCATCAAGCCACAGCCGACAAGTGCAGACTGCTCAAAGAGGAAAACGATAGGTTAGTCATAGATTTAATTTTCACAGAGTTTCAGAGTTTTCATATTTTTACTGTCTACTAACTCTCTCTCACTCAAGGTTAATGTATAATGTATTGGATGCATGCCATTTCTGAGACATTATTGAATTTTTTCCTTTTCAGATACTTGCTATGTTGCCGGCATAGGTAGGACAGATTAGAATATACAGTGGACTTACTCTCTCTGTCAAGGTTATGAAATTGGTTGTTGGTTGTCAAAGTTCATCATCTCACAGTAAAATCCGCACTATCTATGTTTTTCTCCCATAATGCACCTGGTCTCGGGCTCTGGATCTGTTGGCATTGTTTTTTTACTGTCACATTTATACTCATTACATTTCTAAGCACTATACCCTCCCTTTTGTAGACTCAACACCACATATCAACAGCTGATGAAGGACAATGAGTCTCTGCAAGTTGACCATAAAAACCTAAAAAGCCAACTGAATAACGCTAAACTGGACCAGACCAAGTTGGAGGCAGAGTTTTCTAAATTAAAGGAACAGTACCAGCAGTTGGACATCACCTCGACCAAACTCACAAACCAGTGTGAGGTAAGGGACTACACTTAAAGCTGCACTACCCAATTTTGTGAAACTGTGCTTAAAGTTTTAATGATGCAATGATCCTTTTCCCACTATTCCTAAATTCTTTCCACTGTCTCACACATAAAGCACAAACCAGAAATGATGGGAATAACAAGCAGCGGTCTAATCTAAAAAATAAAAATGCCTACGACTAATGTAATAAAACATTAAAGTAAATACAATAAATGCTCACTCACATTATTCCCGATAAATAATTAAGGAATTTCTCGACCAATCCGAGAGCTCCTGTTCTATGGAAGTCTGTAATTGGTTAAAAATTGCTCTAAAACTATGTCCCAAAGACTGCTGTGCTATTGACTGAGTAATTATGTTTGCTCAATTACGAGATAAAAAAACAGACTACAGCTTTAACTACTTGTGTTTACAGTATTATCCTTTGTTCTTTTTTATCCTCACCTTGATGTATGTTGTTTGACTTCATTTCGCAGATGTGTTTTAAACGATTTATGTGATTAATGTATTCTGATGTTTTATCTCTGTAAACAGCTGTTGAGTCAATTGAAAGGAAACCTTGAAGAGGAGAACCGTCACCTGTTGGACCAGATACAGACTCTGATGTTACAAAACCGCACTTTGTTGGAGCAGACAATGGAGAGCAAGGACTTATTCCACGTCGAGCAAAGACAATACATGTGACTATAATATTAACATTTGAAGTCATTTCTAAATATATTTACAAATGACTTATGAATATTTTTTGTGACAATCAGAGACAAGCTGAATGAACTGAGAAGACAGAAAGAGAAGCTAGAGGAGAAGATAATGGACCAATATAAGTTTTATGACCCTTCTCCTCCACGCAGGTAAAACGCAACTCTAATGTTTGACATAAAACAAGCATTACAGTAGTGGTGGGCAATATAGTAAAAAATTACACAGAAGACTACTGCTATAAATTTTTTAACTACACATTCACTGTATATCCAATCTATTGTTCATTATTAATACTATTTAATTTATTATTGTATTAATATGTACACTGGTGAAAGAGGTGGTGAAAAAAGCTGTATATATAGAAATGACACCACTTGATGATACCACCTTTTTAGCATCATGCTCCTCAACACTAGATAGTTAGGCCTAAATTATTTTCCTGGTAAACTCATTCTCCTTCCTTTGTTTAAAGACGTGGTAATTGGATCACCTTGAAAATGAGGAAGCTGATCAAGCCAAAGAGGGAGAGGATGCGCTCGCTCACATTGACCCCATCCCGGTCAGAGTACGGTGATGGGCTGGCACTGCCTCTGGACAGTCAGGACAACTCCTCCATTGGCTCTGGATCCAACTCCCTGGACGACACACTCACACAAAAACGCAGCAACAGTGAGTACAACACAAGCATAAACTCGACTTAAATATAAGGACTTGACAAACATAAGCACATAACTAGGGACACGCTGATATCCATGAAATTGACTGATATTGGGATCAGCCTATACAGATGTCCGATGTTAACCTCAGGTGCAGAAATGATAACTTTATATGCCAGTTGATAATATTTAGAGAGAAAACTAATAAAATGCTTACATTTTTTCCAGTCCACATACAGTATGTAGCCTTTATTTTACACAAAGTTTAGAAACTGTCAAAGAAAGAAATGCCAGCGGACACCAGGCTCAACAGGCAAAAATCTAGTACCTTTTTACTACAGTCTGTCATCCTGTTTATAGTGAAAACATTCCATCGAATTGATATCAGCCAAAACTGTTAGGTCTAATGAAAATATCTGTATTGGCTAGAATTTTCATATCAGTGCATTTTTACATATATCATTTAGTAATTTCACATACAGTGCAGTTTATCTTCTTTAACTGTGCTTCATCTCTCTCATAAGGGAGGAGAGGGCATCAGCCACATGCCCAAGGGCAGGGCTCGACCAATGGTATGATGAGTTCGGATGGGGCTTCTGACCCCACTTTCGAATCTCTCGGGGCATGTTTTCGTGAGTCCATTGTCATTGTCAGTGGTTGTAGAGGTTTTGCTGCACAGTGGCTCAAGGTTGACCTGCTTCAGACATTGTTTCATTTTTAGTCATTGGATTTAGGTTTGTTTCTCTGCCCAGCACGACATAAACATACAGTCAAGTCAACCTGTTTATCTGTGCAGTTCATCTATGTAAATGCAACGTAATGGAAGAAACATAGCATCTTGGCTATTAAAAGGTGCAATCTATTATCTATTAAAATAAGGCTTTAGTACTCTTTAGTACCACGGCTGAAAAAAAAAGTTTAGAAAATAGAAAAATAAGACTCAAAGTAATGAACAAATATTGCCTATTTGCTAGATCATTTGATTGCACCCTTTGATATTAGGCTATACATCGTCTGTGTTTCATCTAGATGTGCTGCCATTGTGTTACTAGATGTGTTGTTGAGTACAGGTGATGCTAAAAAGTAATATATGAAACATGTCCCATGGTTCATCCCCATCGGGCTGTTGGTGTGTGTTGTTGATTGAGAGAACCAGTTGCCTGTAGTTTTTTCTGTGTTGGTATGGTGGTATGAATAAAAGAATTAAGATTTTATCAATTGATTTCCATGTATGAATTATAGTATTTAGTGTCTTATTGTGTGAAGGATTCGAGTCTCTTCCTGCACCCTATCCCAGAATATCTTTGTAAAAATGTTAACCATATCCCTATGTTCTGCCCCTTTTTTTCCCCTTCGTTTTCTGTACCTCTTCCTCTCCTCACTCTCTTTGCCCTGCACCCTGTTTGTCTCGCCTCTGTTTATTTCCCGGCTGCTCTTTGACAGCTATAAAAAGGTTGCCTTTCATGAGGAACAGATCCAAGGATAAAGACAAGGCCAAAGCCATCTACCGGCGCTCCATGTGTAAGACCTGCGTTAGCCGCTACGCTAGCTCTCTCCACCGCTTTTCCCTATCAGTGTCTCGCTACTCTCTAGGAGAAACAAAAAAGGAATGGTCACTGATGCCAGACGGGTGTAGTGAGGCACAAAGAACTCAAAATCAGTTTAACTTTTTTGTTTTTTGGTAAATAAAAAAAGGTTGATACAAAAATGCTGAATAAAATTATATTGAAATGATACCTTCATCTCTGTCTCTTCAGTGGCCAATTCTTAGATTTCCTTCCTAGTAAACTTTCTTTCACCTTTGTAAGCTTCACTTTGCTTGAAATAGTTAAGAACAAGTTTCACCAAACTTTTAACATTTTAATATACAAAATCATAGTTTTAATTAAATAAATCAACTTCTGCTGTACTACGGCCATTTCCTTTTGTTTCTTGACCTTCCTCTTAGCACTTTATTATTCTCTACTATTTATTACAGTATCTTGCCTTTTTTCAAATCTTGATTTTAGCCTGCTAAACTAGAAACCAACAGGATAACTTATCGGACGGCTTTGTTGTGCACTTTGTGGTCCAGTGTTGTGTGTGCACAGTGTATGAAAGGCTGTGTGTGTGTGTGTATGTGTGAATGTGTAGCTGCTCAGTTGACAGTGTGTGAGATTGGGGCTGCCTTTCATGAGCCTGCAGTGTGTGTGTGCTCCTATCTCGGACACAGCATGACTTTTTTTAAAATCATCTCAACATTGATTGCTGCCTCGCTGCACTCTCTACGGACCACTTGAAATGAACCTGGATACTCTCTGCCCTATTTCTCTGTCTCTCCTGTCAGTAGACTGTATTTCTGATCTTTTTATTCTGCTGATATTGAACTGTCTTCTTTTGCCTCTGGCTGTAAATTATACTACTGCTGCCTAGAGTGATTGTGCATGCATTCATGCTTTGCTCTCACATTATCTTCACAGTTTATTAGACATTGTGTATTATTATAGTACTGCCTATCTCTCAAAGCTTCAAAGTATCACCTTCAAAAATTAGTACAATTTAAGTGGACTAAATTATAAGAAAATATTGCAAACGAATGCAGAAAATTCTTATACTAGGTCATGTCTATATCATGTTTAAATTTGATCTAAAACAGGACAAACCCATATAGATCATATCTAAACCAGGGCTAATACAGATTTAAACTGGGCCTAAAGCAAGACCATAATCTGGCTGGCTAAATAAACTAAACCAATGCTTTAACTCCAAAACATTACAACTAGAGGAGGCTTGTAGTAATGCACTTTGCCTAATAAACTTGTATCCAATGTGTTCTTACAAATGCCTAATAAGTTGTAAGTTTGCATTTAGTGACAATCGGTTGAGGTCTATAGTAAAAATGATTTAAAATCAAGTACCTAATCATTTGTTTACCCCACTGCTTATGTAGCCATGAATGACCTGCTGCAGACCATGGCTGTAGCAGGAGGTCCTGAGGCTCAGTGGGCGGCCAGCATTGATAACCTGGACGGAGGTGAATCTCTGGACTCCACTGGCTCCACACGACGTAACGGGCATCGTCTCAAAGAGCTGGCGCTGTCCGTTAACGCCATCGACTGTGAGGCGCTTACACTGCCCCCTACAGGCCACTGCCGGACCAAGCACAGGCTCCAGGTCAAAGGTCTGTATAAAGGACAGTGTTGAAAGATGAGATTATACAATGTTTATAACTACGAGCCTATTGTTTTAACAGACAACACTTCCTGTGAGGATGTGGCTGGCTCCTCTGATGATCCTAAGAGCCAAGGTAAGACATTAGCATGGATTATTAAAGCACTTTGTTTGATACCACTGGGAATTGTACAACCTTTTAAAGAGGCTGAATGAGAGCTGAAATGCAAACCCCCCAAAACAAGGTCATGCTCTTCATGGTCCCAGTGTCTTCATGTGCCTCTGTTCACCCTGATCCAAAGTGGAAAAAGACATTTTGGATTTTATAAAGGATGATGAGCCTTCACAGTGAAAGTGGGATTTTACAGTTCTATCCAGGACAGTTAATCTGTGGGCATGAATCAGTTCACCAGTTATAAGCCACTGGGGAATAAATGACCCAGATGTGCATACTGAGAGCTTCCCACATTTAATAATGATTAGCTTGTAGTAGATGAATGCTGGGTCTGTTTGAAGGTTTTAAAGTTTAAACATGCCCTATATACAGTAACTAATAACTTCTCAGAATAAAACAAAGCCAATAAATTGTCCATCAAAACACCCAGTGCACCTGTGATGACAGAGGAAGTGCACTTAGCTTTAGCAGGTCATCCCTGTGTTTTGTGCAGTGTCAGACAATGATAGGCATCAGGTGCACATTGATTTTATCCCCAGCAGCTGACTAAAGCAGTTTAAAGCATTTGCAGTACTCTGGTATACACTTGGTATGCATTCTTAAACATTCGATTTTGTGTTATACAGAACATGTTAAATAGTGTAAATTGTTCAGGCCATAGCTTGGCACTCTTTTGACTTCATGTCTATGTCCTGTAGACTTCAGTGCTGTGTGCAGAGTGCCCTGTAGCATCTGTAGTAAGTGACCACTGCTTGACAAAACACTTTACTGTGGGTCATTTGGGCTGCTGTCCTGGACATTGAAAATACTGTATGTATATATTAGTGTTATTTCTTTTGATCAGATCTGAGTTTTCACTGGTTACACTGGGATTCTAAAGGCTGTCCTGGATTATATTGTCCCATATTTCTGTTGGTAGTGTCTTTGTTGTTAACTGGACATCTTTGGGTTTAGGCCTGGCTCTGGGCCACCCTTCCTGTCCCTCTATCTGTCCTGGGCCATCTGCTGCCCCAGCGGGAGGCGTCACTTCAAACTGTCAGCATGCACCCACGTGTCCCTCTTTGTGTTCGTGCATGTCCTCTAACTGTATACTTTATCTAACACTATATCTATAACACTGTCTATGTGTGTGTGTGTGTGTGCTGTCAGCCTCCAGACCCTCCAGTCTCCATAGCAACAGGACCACCAGTAGTAATAGTAACAATAACTCGCACCTCACCTCTCCTCTGGAGCCCAAAGGTACGCTCCTCCTGCACTAACACCTCCTCTTCTAATTTAAACCTTCCTTCACCTGATTCTTTAATGCATGAACCATTTAATACTTTACTACTACTATTTTAAACCAAGAGGACACAATATTAAATCACTGTTTATTGATGTTCAGTTTATCAAAGATGTCTTATTTTGTTGCAGGCAAATTGAATGGCAGCTTGAGCCGGCCCCACAGTGAGAGCAGTGGGGAGTTTAGCTTGAGCCTGGACCAGGAGGTGTGGTCCAGCAGTGGCAGTAGTCCAGTGCAGCAGCCCTCTCTGTCGCGCTCGTCTCACCAGAGCCCCCTGCAGCTCCGGAGGTCACTGGACCCGTCCAGCACGAGCAGTCCTGGACTAACCCAGATCAGGAAGAACGGGTCCCCGGGGAGCGAGGTGGTCTCTCTACAACAGTTCCTCGATGAAGGAATAGATCCTGCAGAGGTCAGTAAATGAGTAAATAAATGATAAATGAGAACTCCAGATACAAGTGATGGCAGTGATTACATGTTGACAGTTTATGCAAAATAAAAATGTTCTCGTATGTGTTATTTGTTCCTGTTAGTCTGGCAGTCAGGAGAACCTCACAGTGGACTCTCCTCGTCTGTCCTCCTGCTCGGATCATGGAGTGAAGGAGCGCAGTGCCACAAAGGGTCGTGGGATCCTGCGTTCGTCCAGTGGTCGAGCAGCTCCAGTCAGCTCTGAGCGCCCACCCAGGTCCTCCGCTCAGCCGGTACGTCCCACACTACGTAAGGCTGAGAGCACTCGTGTGAGAGGCTCTGCCCCCGTCCGCTCCAGTCTGTCCACTCAGGCCAAAGCTGCCTCTGTTTCCGAGCGTTTAGACTCCACCTCTACCACCCTGCCCCGGGCCAGCAGTGTCATCTCCACGGCTGAAGGCACCACTCGCCGCACCAGTATCCACGACATGCTCTCCAAAGACAGCCGTCAGCCTGTGTCAGTGGACGCCTCTCCACCGTCAGGAATCACTAAGGCTGGACTACGCTCCCAGCCCACACCCAGTGAGTACCACCCGCACAGCAGCGGCTTACCCAAGTCCCTGAGCTTACCCTGTCCCAGCATTGATGACCCTGAGCTGGAGTCCCTTCTAGGCCCATCCTTCACTGTGGAGTCTGTCTTTATGGACTCCATCTTTAGTGAGTCCAAAAACCTCCCCTTCCTGTCTTTGAACCCTTCCCTAGTTAGTAACATCAGTGGCCCTCCCAAAGCCCACTCCAGTCCCATGTCCCAGGCCCCACAGTCAGCAGGCCGAGGGGTAGAGGAAGAGGCCTGTGTGAATAGTTCAGAGCAGTCTTTGAGCCCAGAGGATGGCCAGTCCCTGTGGTACGAGTACGGATGTGTTTAAGATAACTCTGATGAACTGATGCATGTCGGGCTTTCTGTTTGGTGCAGACTGTAACTGGTCACTTCCCTTTTCTGTTCAGAGCTCTTCTTTGTTTTGGGAATAATGTTGTGTCCAGTTTTTACCATTGTGTTTCCCTCTTTAAACTGGTTCACAGACAAGCATGAAGTAAAGGGTTTTATGTAAGTTTTAAATGGTGTCACAGTTATTGTCACTGTACTTTTTCCCTAAAAGTGTCTGTTAAAGACCAAAGCAAAATGCTGTCATGTTTTCTTTGGGTGTAACTCACATTCACTGCTTTTGTTTTCTGTAACCGAACAGCATGGCTTTGTCCTGTCCAAAAATCACTTGATTTTTGTGATCAAAATATCTTCACATTGGTGTTTTCTTTTGTAAATGTGACACACTTTTCTGTATTTTTCTTTATGGTTGGCTGTTTTTGTTTTTTGTTTTGGTGATGGACAAATAACAAGACTTCATTCACAAAATAATCAAAGGATGTTAATTTGAGTTGGAGATTATGCTGTAGTCAAATTTTGGTTAACAGGAAGTTATTCACATTTGAATTGTTTTGGGAATGAAGGATATTTTGAAGGATACCGGTGCATCGGGTTTTTGAAAGTGCTTAAATACTTTAGATGGATCTTGTACAGATAATTGTAAGCATTAATTTATAATCTAAGACGAGCACTGCTTTGTTGTGTCAATGCTAGTAGTACTTTGAATTCCTACTTTATTTATTTTATTATCATTTCTGCTTCTGTATTTTTGTTTTAATGATGTTTTATGCTAATAATATACAGAGTTTCCACTTTGTATGCAGATGTGACATAAACGTTGCCTTTGTCCTACAGATGTCGAGGGCAGAAAGTCTAAAAGCCGGAGCGGGGGGGAGCCACAGTCAGGCTGCTAAACCCCGCCCCGTCGCCGCGTGGTCTGTGTGCTACCATGCTGTGAGCGCGTGGTGAGTGTGTACTGCCCCAAAAGGAAGGCCCGAATGAGGAATGAGCGAACAGGGGGGTTTACCGGGGTGTCTTGTCTCCATGGGAACCTAAAACATGGTGTAACAGATGTCATCCATGCTGCTTAAACTGTCCCCCTCCACCCCTCACTGTCCTGTCTATGGCCTTTGCTGTCCCGTGGAGCCAAGATGTGGGGACTGGGTTGCATGGCATATGGGCCCCTTCCACCAACCACATCTCCTGATTGGTCAACCCCTGTGCCTCTAAATGTCCCTAAAATCTCAGCTGCTGTACATGTTGGACCCGGTCCCGCTGCTTCTAAAGGTGAAGTGTTTTTAACAGTAAAAACACAGGTCGCCTCTTTGTGCTTCATGCTGCTTCCTCTCGCTGCATGGCTATAGTTACTAAAACTCCTTGCCTCCTTTGACGCTGCATGTAATCCAGGCTGCTTTTCTCCTCCATCCCTGCAAAATTTTCTAACTGTATTTATCTTATTTCCTGATCTTGTTTCTCTTGTTTCTCAATCTTTTCTATCTTTTCTTGCTTGCCTGGAATTTAAAGAAAAAGGTGGCCTTGGAGCTGTGTGTTGAAGATAACACCCGTGAGAAGATTGTATGTCCCAGTTTTGTATGTAAACATTTCACTGTAGAGAAAAGTCCTACCTTCTCTGTTCACTTTTGTTCTTCCTTGAATCAAGGATATGACCGAATTATGCTAAAGAAAGGAAAATGTAGTGACTGTTTTTCCAAAATGTAAATGTGCTTGACTATTTGACACGCACTAGTTGATTATTAGTGCCAACGTTCACAGAAAGGCCAAAAGTAAGTAGCAAAAATCAAAATCTTCAGCTGGACTCAGTGTGTAGAAGAAACGATTAAGGGAAAAATCGTCACGCGCAGCAGCACCAAGACCTGTCTTAATCTAAAGCCATAGACTAATAATGCTGTCCAGATTTGGCTTGTACATTTTAAAGCATGTCAGCACACACATTTTCAGCCTACTCAAAATGAACAATCATAGACTGCATGGAGCAATCACATTTGTCTATCAAAGACATCAGGAAGATATCTCGGATGGAAAGCCATGTTGTGATTGGTTGACTTTGAATGACACTAGAGACTGTTTGCAGCAATGGTTTAAAATACATGGACAATAAACACTACATATTTACCTAGCATTATATTCCATAAATTCATTGTCTTTCTGCTAAACCATTTCATCATGAAGACAAAAGCACAGTTCATTGTTGCGGTATTGACTGTTGCAGCCTGTCCAGTGCTGAGACAAGAAAATGTTTTGTTCTATTTGAATTTTACAAAAACTCATTTGATGTAATTAAAATCATCAATATTAAAATGTGTCTGTCAATTAATATTACACCATGACATGAAAATGCTATCTCAACCTAAACATCCAGCACATCCACTAAGAGTCCTATCTGAAACTGAGAGAAAGTTGGTGAGATATAATCAATATATTTAGTTATGCTTGTTGCTGACATACACACACACACAGTGGCCACTTTA
>JAVQKG010059827.1:0-15335 GCA_036025885.1 Hypseleotris bucephala
GTCTTCAGTCCACAGCAAAATACCACCTGGTCTAATAGAGGCACACTCAAACACAATATAAATGTATAAAGAAGATCTCTCTTCTGGCCAAAGCAGTCACTGTTTAATCAATGGAAAAACACCACTATACACTCATTTACAGTACCCCTAGTGGCCAGCCTGGGAACTGCAGCTCAACTGGTTTCAATAGCTCTGCCATCAGAACGACTGTAGCTCATTAATTATGCACGATGACGTCATGAAAATATCGTGCCAAAAAGTATCGCGATATATCGCGAATCGATTTTTTTTTACAGCCCTACTAGGTTATCAATTATTGCAAACATCCTCTGTAATACCGTTAATGTGACCAGGATAATGTCAGGTGGTAGCAGCAAGCATCTGTAGACCAGCACAGCCACACCACAAGACACCTTTGATATCCACCACAAGGGTACACAGGAGGAGGGTGCTAGTATCGACGAATGTAAACAAAACCCACACACACATATATACACACACACACATGGAACATACACACACACATCCAGTCCTCCAATAGACAATGACCCAGCGGTGCAGATTGGGCTCATTAAGTCCCACCCACCCCTTTCCCCGCCGATACCACTGGGGTCTTGACCACAGAGCGGGTCAATGCTTATCCAGGGGAGGGGGCCACATGTTAGCATTCAGCAGAAACAACCCCACCAGCGGGCCCATATCATCATCCACCTTACAGCTCGCAGGGCCTGACATCTCCTCACGCCGCTATTGTTTCGCCTGAGTGCTGCTCTTTTGGCCTTTTCGCTTCACAACAGTGCTTTGGAAAGGGCTGCCGCAGAGGGGGGAGGAGGATAGGGGGGCTTGTTTAGACAGCAGGGAACCACTACCAGTACTCAGTGGCAAATATCAAGTATGACTGGTCAACAGAGGCAACAGAGCAGCTTGACATGAAAGAATACCCCCCCCCCCTTTTTTTTAGAGTGAATCGCAGACTGTTGAATTGACTCACCGGGATCAAAGGCCAAACACATTTTAATTTCCTGTTTACAAAATTAGACTAAAATTCTAACTACTACAAGTTTCACAAGCCCTTTCACAATTTATGTTCTTGTTTTCTTAGATTAAGGGGGAATATAATGTAACAAGCTAGCTATCAGTTTAGAAAATATGAAAAATATTCACATACTTTTGGAAATTGTAGTTTATTTTGAAAACAGGAAATTAGAATGTGTTTGGCTGGTATCATTTGAGTCAATTAGGGGCAGGCAATATGATAAAAAAAATATATCACAATTTTATGAAGCCAAGATTTCGATTTTAGTCTTAATATCCATACCATATTGTACACCCCTATAGGTAGAATGATGCTAATTGACTAACAAAAAACAAATTTACTTTCTTACCTTTATATTGAAGTTATAGAGGATTCGCAGACATGAAAAAAAGAAGAAGAAAACATTTCATTAGCTTTATCTACCCCTGAACATGACATTGAAAGCATAAGTTATAAGCACATCAAATTTTACAGTCGGACTATTAAAACCGTTCTTGGGTTTCACAGGTTAGATCAAGTACTTAGAAGCAGCAAATAATGACGAATAGAAATTTGTTTAGATGGTTTTAAATTGGTGCCAAAAGCATGTCTCTCGTCTAAGTGTGTGCTTCTACCTTTAATGGCTTGATGCTGTGACATGTGTTTGAGATAATGAGACTTCTTTGTTAAAAACTCCACTCTCCGTTTCGTATTAATAGCAAGTAAAACACGCTTTTCTTACTGTATTTATTTTGCATAAAGGGAAATGTAACAACAGAAGGAACAGATGTGGGCTGAAATAATGCTTATGTTTAGCCTGATATGACTTGACCTTGGTGAAGGTGTTTAAGGACAATGAGTGAGTCAGCATAAGCACCCACTTAATGTACCATACACAGATTCTAAGACACAGAAAATGAGTGCGTCAGTCTTGTGATTCAAATGACATACTAAAATGCAATACAAGACAGAGGTGCAGTGGGTCGCTGATTAGAATCCCACCTGAGCACACACTGTTGTTGTGTCCTTGGGCAAGACACTTCACCCAACTTGCTAATGTGTTGGTGTGACTGGGTGAGGTAGGCGCAGAATGGCAGAAAAGCTCCCGCAACCTTGGATGACTGAGGAGTGAATAACGGTGTCCTTGAGTATCTTGAAAAGCACTGAGACTACTGGTATTCTCATTATTGTTATTTGATTATTAGCTGTTAGTTTCAAATTATCAGGAAAGTATGGGCTTAAGAATTTACTTATTTTTTTATAGATTTAAATCACCATCTGGATCCTGGCCACATTGAGATGAACAAATAATTTGTTTTTTGTCAGTTTTTGAAAACTATATGACTGCGTGTCATAGATAAAGCATTTACTCTTAAACTAAAAGGACTAGATCTATTATTATCACATGTCTTTCTCCTCGCTTCTCACCTCTAATTTAAAAGAACCCTCATTTAATCCTGCATTAGTTCAGGTCTAGGAACCTCTATTTTGATGACATGCACAAAAATGGCTATTTGCCCAACACGCCATTAGTCTAATGCTATTTCGAAAAGGCCAATACTTCTATAACTAGTTCATGCAGGTTTTGTCACCTTATAGGAATTATAAGGAAATCGCTTATGACACCCTAATACCCTGTGGAACGGAGCTGATAAAAGAATGCAGAGACATTTCGAACAGCTCCTCTATATGTTAAAATAACCTTTGATTTATTCATTTCACGCCCCCCATAGTATAGACTCCTTATCTCAACACGAGACCCTCAACACTTCCTACCAATCTACTGTTACATTTAAATTACAGCAGCAATGCTTTTTAAGATTCAGAGTAAAAATGGGAGCGCAGAAGGAACACCACCTGCCATCAAAACACACAGCCTGCTATCAACAAAACAAACTAAAAAAGTATGTCACGCCATTAATGTTGGTTACTGATGCAAAACCACTTGTCTCACCGACATCGTGTTTGCGCTTGCTGTAATATTGCTTTCTTTGGTGCCTCCCTTTTCTTATTTATATGAGATGGATACAATTTATTTCTTCTTTACAAATAATACAAAGAGTGATGATGAATTGAGCAAGGGCATTTGGTGTGCTGTCTCTTAGTAGATACCAGAGCCATTGAATCTCATGAATAAATGAATGAATTAAAAGTCATCTAATCATAATTCAGGATTTCCCAGTGCCGTACATAAACGCACACACACTGGGAATTCTTCCGGAAAACCGTGGCGAAGTCGTCAGTAGTCGTACCGCCAAACAAACACGTATAATCTCAGAGTACACGATCAGGGGGGCTCGCTATGGCAACGGCACGCATCACCTTTAGCATTTTTGTCTCGGCGCATGGCTCTTCATTAGGATTCATGGATCACCAGTGACGACAGTGGCTTTGTCGCTCAGTTGGAATTGTGTGAATTATTATTTGCACTCCACCAGATGTAAATAACAGACTTCCAATTTTAGACTTTATTATTCTCTCACAGTACATATACCCGCTAAACTGAATGATTGGAGAAGGCACTTTGTAGTAATGCAAAGGTGCGCCAGACGAAATTAAAATAACATAAAGTAGGTTGTGACTGCAAATGCACAGCCTGGTGACATTTAGATTTAAAGAGACTTTCTTTTGCAGCACAGGTTCTTGAATCCAAGATACATTCATAGTATACTAATTAGGGATCGAACAATATACAATAATATTGTTTATCGTGACAATCGAGACAATTTATCTTGGCTATTTTTTATTGTCATGACAACCGTTCATTATTTTATTGTCACTCATTTGCATCTGAATGCTCTTTAGACTTTATAGTAACAGATATTTTGATTTAGTACAAGTTCAAGTGATATTGCCCCACAGGAAAACTACAAAAAAGCAGTTTTAGCCTAGTTTAAGCCCTTTTTAAAAAGTTGTGCATTGCTTTTTAAATATTGTCATATAATCATTAATTGCAATTATTACGGCAAAGATAATCACCACAGAAATCAATATTGTCCCATGACTAATACTAATCTTAATCAATCATCTTTGCAAGTTCATTGGGTTTGTGACAGTGTTTATTTACAGAGAAACAATATAATCCAAGAACACAGGAGTATAACAGCTGCTACTTGTGATTCAGTGACTTAATGCTATGAGGTCAAACCAAAGTCACACCTTGATCACTCACACAGTGCATGACTAAAGCAGGTCCAAAGCACAACACTGATTACCAGCTCAAAATGTATTCTAAATGTTTTTACAATATAATATACGCCAAGAAGGTGAGGTCTACACTTACGTATTCCTCCTTGACAGCGCTACCGGAGCAAGCTGTTTCCAAATGAGTCCGGAGACCACAACATGTTCTAATTGATATGACCTTTAATTGCTCATTCAGTGTGGAGAAAAGAAGAGGAAGACATCAAGCCAGTCCACTGTGGCTCGGGCTAAAGAGGCGCTGTGTAGATTGGCCTACACTCCCAGGCCCCGTGGACATAATTAAACCTGAATAACAAACACTTACACAAGTACTAGCCTCTCCTGAACGGGACTCAGAAAACAACCAGGACACCAGGCCGCTGCTCTTTTAGCCGGCCCCTCAATCAGTGTGGATTTGTTCCTGTGTTGAGAATATAATTGGAGCCTGAACAATTATGGCCAACATAAAATGAGGTCCTGTTATCCATGGCCTGAATTGTGTTAGTCGTAACTAAAGCCTGTGGCCTTCAGTTGATCTCTGCTAATAGTTTGACCACTTTTTAAAAACACACATTAAACAGATGGACAACACATTCTGCGTACTGCCCAAACACTTCTTGTATAACACATTGAAAATTTGTTAAATTATGGTTTGAGGTCCAGCGGGTCATGGTTATTAAACAACCTAAAATAGTTTTTTGGACACTAGTGGTTTAAGTATAGTGAAAAACTGATGTTTCTTGAACCTAAAGATTAGTGAATGTAATATTGATCTTGTAATAGTGAGTAGTAGTGATAAAGTGAGTGAGCAGAAGTGCCGTCTAAAATTAGGACCTGTGTTTTACACTGGGCCTGTGGTTACGAGGGTCCTTACTGTAAGGTTGCACAAGAATAACATGCCTTGAGAACATGTTTGCAGAAGTTTTACATATACATAATTATATACATATACATACAATTATCTTTTGTGCAGATGATATTCTATTGCCTAAAGACCTGCAGCTTTTGCTAATTGCGACCGTTAAAAATGTTGATTTTGGTCAACTGTGCAGCCCTCCCTCACTGCTCTGTATTCAGTGGAGCAGACTGCTGGTCACCACATGAGCCTCCTGCTGGGGCTCAGTACTGGCCTTTTCAAGACCTCCGTCATCTCCAGCTGCAGTCTGCGGTCCACACCCCAGAGAGCTGCCACTGGAGCAGCTCAGAATGCAGGTGCTGGACGTCTAGACTGGGGCCTCATTAGCTTTCCTGTGGCTCACCAGCAGCCAGTGATTGCATAGGACTAAGCTGGCCGGCCTAGAGGGAGGGGACAGCGCTGATTGAGAGCGTGCTTTATTACGGGGGCTTAGGTGGGGACTTCAGGATTAACACATAAGTCTTCCACCTTCATGAGTGTGAAAAGGACTGGTAGTGCTGTGTGCTGCTGGAGGGTAAGTGCAGCACACCGAGTGAAACAGCTTTTCTCACTTTGCATTGATAGACTGACCAGAGGCTTAACACGCACGTCCTGTAGGTCTGGATGGATTTGTGTTACTTACAACAGTCAAACCAAATCTCTTAGGGCCAGGGAGAAATGTTAATTCCAGTTAATTAGTTTTAATAAGTTTCCCTTTCAGCGTGAGTCAGTGTGTTTATGTATGTCACACATTATATAAAAGACCTCTCAGTGCCCTCTAATTGTTTCAGCTCGCCTTTTCACTGCAGGCGAGAGCTGGTCAAATCAGTGGCAGCCCGCGCCCTTTGCTTTCACAGAGCTCAGAGCAGTTAGACTTTGAGCCGGGCTGTCCTTCAGAGTGTCCAAACATGATCTATAGGTGAGGGACATGTCCTGACCCACTATAGTCTGTCCTTATTCCCTATACGTTCAGTGTGCAGTGAGACACACTTCCACATGATCATCTATAAAATATATAGGTCTCAACAGGAGGCTTTTTTCAGAGAGAAAAATCCATTTGAATTGCAAAAACGAAGAAATTTGCATGCCTCCACTTACAGGTAGAATAGATATATTTCTAATTTAACTTTCAGATAGCATTCACGCCTAATGTTTATAGTCAAGAGAAGTTCACAGCTCCATAGATATTACCACAACCACTTTCCTCAGATGATTAAGTGATAAGAAAGAAAGTCAAAACAATAGTGAAACAAACAACTTTTCTCTGCTGAGCCTTTTTGCATAATTACGTTGCCTGAGGCCCAACTGATTCACTGAAATCTGTTCTCTACAGGGGGAGGGAGACCTAAAATAGCAGCCTCTGATTGTCACACAATTGGCTTAGACTGCACTGTGCAGCTGTGCTCTGAGCTTGTCTGTCTGTCATTTAACTGATTGCTGCGTGGCTGCCAACCTATCAGGTGCATCACTTCTCAATTCTGGGCTGATGTGTACGCCACAAAAATGTCCCCAATTCCTTCCAGAAACATTGGGTCACAACATCTGTGTGTGTATTAAACATTTACTCTAATGTATTCCAGTTCTGATTACCCCAACGCCATAAGTTCAAAGATGGGATTGTACAGCTGCGGAAAGTGAACCCCACCCTTTATTAGACAGAACAAAAGGAGAGTGATAGAGGAGCTAAGAGTTTCAGGACAAGCCGAGTTAATTAAAACACCTATCTACCTCACGGGCCTCTTACTCTCTGCCAATCCCTTCATCACTGCAGATGACAGTCCCCTATGTATCCTGTTTGGAACATTGTGACTTTATCATTTATTAGCTGTAGGTTTATTAAAAGTCAGACAGTATACTGTAGTGCCAGACACAGTAAAAAATCAAGGGATTAGCTAAAATCAGTTTTCTTCACCAAAATTCGTTTAGACACAATTTTGT
The DNA here is from genome assembly GCA_036025885.1 of Hypseleotris bucephala. Lineage (NCBI taxonomy): Eukaryota > Metazoa > Chordata > Actinopteri > Gobiiformes > Eleotridae > Hypseleotris > Hypseleotris bucephala. The sequence continues at coordinate 7,032 of JAVQKG010059827.1, forward strand.
TATTTCTGTTGCCCCCACGTTAGGAATTGATGGGCTCTATGCCAGTGTTTCTCAAACTTTTCACAGCAAGTAAATATTTGTCTTTCAAATTAACACTTTATTAAAAATTTGCTAAAATTTGATCTAAGACTAAACCAGATCTAAATGAGGTTCAAACCAAGTTTAAACAAGGCCTAAATCATATCTAAACTGGGACTAAACCAGTTCTAAACGGTTCCAAATCCAAAATCAAGCTGTGCCTAAAGACAACTAAACTTCAATCCCTAAAAATCATGCCCCCAAAAAACGCCAAAATCCCAAAAGAAATAACCTACCTTCCATCATTTGAGAACCACTGCTCTATTTACTTTATAAGAGACGTATTAACAGCAACTCCAGGGCTGTTGTCTATGAGGTGTCAACAGGCTGTTGTCTGACACAGAGCGAGTGACTATGTGCTGGTGTTTTCCAATCTTAATTAGCCTTGTCTGCGTATCTTGATCCTAGACATGCCTGAAGTGCGCTTGATAAAAATGGTGTATCTCGCTGCTGTCGGTGTCAGAAACAAGGTGCAGATAAAAGTGGTATCTGGAGGTTCATGCATGGTGAATCATGTCCACGGTATTTTCTGATTCTTCCCTGAGTCAATGGGCCTGTAACATGAGCACGGCACGAGGATGACTGAGCTGGGCTAATGAAAACAGAGGGAGGAAGAGGAGGAGGAAGAGGAGGATGGAGGAAGACATGGAAGAGGAGGATGAAGGGGAAGATGAAGATGAGGAGGATGAGGAGAGGGAAGAGGAGGATGAAGGGGAAGAGGAAGATGAGGAGGATGAGGAGGAAGGTGAGGAGGATGAAGAGGAAGAGGAAGATGAGGAGGATGAGGAGAGGGAAGAGGAGGATGAGGAGGAAGAGGAAGATGAGGAGGATGAGGAGAGGGAAGAGGAGGATGAAGGGGAAGAGGAAGATGAGGAGGATGAGGAGAGGGAAGAGGAGGATGAGGAGGAAGAGGATGAGGATGAGGAGGAAGATGATGAGGAGGAGGATGAAGAGGAAGATGAGGAGGATGAGGAGGACAAGGAAGATGAGGAGGAAGAGCAGGAAGAGGAGGATGAGGAGGAAGAAAAAGAAGAGGAGAAAGAGGAAGATGAGGAGGAGGATGAGGAGGAATAGGGGGGTCCTGTGTCTCAACAAACAGACAAGGAATCCCGTCAAGGTCATGAAGTGATAGAGTGACTGAGCAACTGATGAGATGATCAAGATCTGGAGTCCGCACAAAAGTTTGAAGGGAAGAAACTGCGGCCAATGACAAAGAAAGACACTAAGGGCAGCACAATGTACCTAGACTTTATTATTAATGCAATATCTGCACAAATGGAGGGAAAATCTATTTTATTGCAATAATAATATGGTCTTTTATCTGACAGGGATTCACCTACATATAGGGCTGGGTAATATGGTAAAAATATAATATCACAATTTTAGTCACACAGAAACTACTTAAAAGCTTTTTAACTACAAATTTATTGTACATGCAATCCAGTGATGACCATAACACTTCAAACTAGTTATTAGTTATTATATATTAATAATGCTTTATCACCAGTAATTACTGTCTAATTAGAGTCATTTCGCGCTGTATTGGAACTATTTAGCACTAGGTATTAATATTGTGAACTTGCTATTTCAAATAATCAAAGTATTGCTAAATTAGTTTCTGTAATATTCAATACAGTTATTGTAAATCATGTTTTTCATATGCAGCCCTAATAAGAGAGAATTCTTCATTTACAGAGTTCATTTATCTTTTTTAGTGCAGGAGGATTACATGGGCTTTACAACAGTAAAACAATGCAGCAAAAGAATAAAAAGCAAGCACTGTATTCTATTGGGCAAACACACAAATGGGCTTTGTTTCATTTTTATTAACATTACTTTATCAATAACAAATCCAACTTCTTTTTGATAGCAGCACTCAAGCAACAGCGCAATCCACAGAGCATTGAAAAAATGTGAAATAGGCAGCATGGAAGCTGGAAAGGGGTAAAGAAAAAAAAAAATGAGGAGAGGTCTGTCATAAGAAACGTCAGAATCCGTAGCGTTCCAGAAATGCCCATGTGTGGACATACACTGAGGCGTGACGTTACAGCAAACCTATTATCTACTATTCTGTCACTTCGCCTTTTCTACTTCAAACTTAGGACCAGATTCAATTTCGGCAGCGCTCCCGTCTGCTTCCCTGACCGTCAAAGCAGCGTAGTGTTTCTCTCGCTCGCCCTTGCTCGGAGGGTGTGTCCCTTCAGGGAGAGTACAGTGCTTTTCACAGCACTTCACCCGACCCTTACAAAAAAAACACTTAGCACTAGTGGCCTTTTTTCTTCTCACTATTAAAAGTGTAAGTGCTACAACTAATCAAAAACCAGGCTGTAAACGCACTGAAATGTTTGTGTGAAAATGTGATCATTCAGCTCCAGTGGTGTGAGATTGTGTATCAGTTAGAAATGTCAGTCTGTCTTTGTAAGCTTATCATTTAAATTCTGTCAGAGATAAGGCACTGTAAAAGAAGACTATGGCCAACATCTGAAGGTAGCCGGCTTTACATCACAGTGAGAGCGATGCTACCTTAAGCTCCAGCTTTTGATCTGTGCGTTTACCTCAACAGACCTGCTCTAAAACGCACCTGTCAGCTGCAGAGGCAAACATTGATGTGTGTCTACCAAGCCCTGTGTAGAGCTTGTTCTATGAGAGAGACCAGCTCACACATTCAGGTAACAGACTGAGGCAAACTAAATGATGTGTTTCATGCATACTGTTATTGAATGTGAAGGTCAGAGAGAGCTCTGGTGCTAATCCTTGGTCAAAATACAACAGCTACAAGACAGAAGTTCATTTGTCTGAGTCTGCAAACAGCTTTGTTTTGAAGTATTGTTGTTTCTGGCCTCTTGCTGCCCCTGGCTCCGAGCAGCCCCAGGTTTCCAAAGCTCAACATTTGACTTGATCGGGCTCTTGTCAAACGGGACCTTGGTCTTGTTCTGTGTTAAACTCACAGAGGAGAATTAAGAGAAGGATGTTAAACAGATCAAACCAGGTGACTCTCCTCAATCAATACACGTGATAACAACAGCCAAATGAAGACAAGCCAATGACCGTGAGCCTTAGTATTTGGACAGTTACTGCACAAAAAGTACACACAACTGTGGTAGTAAGAATCCTTCTCTAAGAACAGAGGAAAAATAGCTGAAAAAGATCACATAATTATCATTGGCTAAATGTACCTATGTCTGCTTGAGCAGATCAATGCTTGCAACACTTGCATGCCTAATGCATGGTGCAGTCCAATTTCAAATTGGCCCCTCTGAATTTACTGTAAATCTGTATCAATACCCAGGAGCTTGTAGATTCAAAGGTAGCCACTTTAGGTAATGCAAGAGTCCCCCCAGACGACGCACAGTCATAGGCTGACTCAATAAAGTCTCTTTCTGGGTTTCTCAGCTGGTGTGGCCAATTAGTGTGAAATTTTGTGACAGAATGGCAGAGAAGTGAGGACAGGCCTTGTGTAATTATTGATCTAAGTTTACTTGCCGGCTTGGCTACATGTGGGGAGAAGAGGACACAGCACAGGCGTGTTTTCATACACAGCCTAATTAATTGTGACATAATCTCATACTTTAGCTTAAAGTTGTTGAGGATTTTTGATTCCACCCGCTGCTCCATGACTTCAAGAGCTGTGTGTTGCACTGTAATTGCAATGCTTTGGCTTGGTCTCACAATTAGAGTGGAAACCAGCCTTATTATATCCACTGTTATAATCTGTGCCAGCCCCTCTTTACCCCTGCTCTACTTTCAGTTACTTTTCTTCTGACACTGCTCCTGTGTATAATGTCTATATATGATACAGTCACTAATCCATGTGAGTGGGGCCTTTTAATGGGGCTTGTGAAGGGCTATATAGATTGACATACAAAGTGGACAGGTGCAATACGTGTAGTTATATAGGTATATAAAAATGAGCAGGGAACTAGTTTACTATTGCTGTGACTGTGTGGAATTATGTGGAAGTTGAAACTTAAAAGGGCTATGTGAAATGTTTTTTTCTCTTTAAATGGAAAACACCTACTTTTTCACTGATGAGAATTATTGTATAGATGTTTTTTGAAGTTCTCTGCACACTTCCCTTCATGTCATGTGACATTTGAATGCCTAAACTACATCCACTCCCTATAGTGTGCTTGCCACTTTTAGACAACTTTCAAGGAGCAGTTTGTCTGTACTTTCTCAGATAATGATAACCCAGAGTTAATTTCTTTATTTAAAGACATGAAAAGGTCACATGTAACGCTGTAACATAAAGTCACTTGAAGAGCAGTTTGAAATAAGCAGCTCTTGTAAGTTTTTAGAGCCTTTGGGTCAGACAAAGAAAGACTCAGGGAAAAGCACACAATGCATGCTGAAAAAGCATGTGACTTGAGTTCACCATTCTGCACTGCATCTCCAAAGAAATGCTAACCAGCATCTTTCCTTTTTCAACCTCTCTCTGGGATTACTTCTAACCAGTCACTCTCAGAAGGCTCCTCTACAGCGCCTCAGCCAAAGACACATAATATTTATCAGAAGAACAGAGGAGCTGCACAGAAAAAAGGAGAGACAATTTAAGTGGGGTCTTTGATAAAGCACTGTTTTTGAAGCACAGCCCGTTTAGCTTGAACAGGACAAGAGAAAATAAGGATAGGAAAGTGTGTCTCCACATCAATACACAGCACAGATACCTGGATGCCTCCCAAACAGAGGGAGACTGGAGGAGCGCTCCTCCTGCCTTTTAAATGTACGCTCTTTGATCTTTTCTCTCTTGAATGGAAAGACTTACTGCCTGCACCACAGAGAGTTCAAGCCCCCCACAACCTCCACCTCAATATCCACACGCCATACTTCCACGATGTCAGAAAACTTTACAAAGAGGCCGCGGGAACTTTTTCCAATGCTGAAAAACACACACTGTTTGACTGGGTGACTGTTGGGAGCCGGTAAATTAGTAGGTCAGTGATTTGATAGCACCATTTACTGACCAAATGATCGCTTTCTGCCCTTTTATCAGCTTAAATTTCTTTGTATTGATTCTGAGTGTTTTGTCTTGGTCTATCTCAGGCAGAAGGAATACAGTGTGTTTTAATTTGATTTCTTTAGCCCCAGCCAATTAACAGAGATGCAGCAATATCAGCAAAGGCCTTAATGCAAAGAAACTGACAAAACCCACAAGGTTTTCACAGATTAAATCTCAACGGTTTTGCACATGTTCATTATTTTTTCTTTTGTTTGATTTCTGCTGCACTTATCACTCACAAAGAGGGAAGTGCACACTGCCTTATGCTATGTAGTATGTATTATGTATTCAGACATAAATGAAGATGGGTTCATGGACAAGTTTCTGCTATATCTCCATTTAAAGTATTTGTCACAACTTTAACTTCATGTGGGTTTGATATACATTTCAAATGTCAATATGCATGGCACTTATTCTGATTAGGATAAACAAAATAAAAGATCATCTGAATAATGTATAAAGGCCATTTGCGTTTTTAATCCTCGCCCTAGCCTCTCACTCATACATAATTAGGTTGTGTTAAATGCTTAGCAGCAGCAGCGGTGGCGTATCTAAGTGCCAGTATAAAACAGACACAGAGGAGTGGTTTCACCGTTCTCAGCCAAACAGAGGTGGGCAACTGTTAGGGCTCTCATCCCATGAGAACAGAAACTGTTAACACAGCAGTGGCTTCAGCAGTGCTGAGTGGCAATAACAGAGGGAGGGGTTGTGTAAGGAGAGGCCTCACCTCTTTCTACCCTCTAGTTTCCCTCATCTGGAATTCAATTACTGTTCCCTTTTAGTCGCGCCTGTAATCTTCTTGTTCTAGTCATATGCACTGGATGCCAGCCAGTGTCACACACTTTTCCCAAAATAATTTCTTTTATGACCAGCCAGTGACTGCACAAACTGTATGCAGTTGTGGTTCTCACCTCAATTCATTCTGGACACCAATTTGCTGAGGCCTAATAAGGTTACATTTGGGAGAATGTCACTATAAACTGTGAGGTATAACAGTGTGCTCTCTAATGAGTGTTCAATTAAACAGAGAGCACCCACAAGGCAAACCAAGCCCTATAAAGTCCAGTGCTTTTCAAGTGACAAAGTCCTTTCTACAAGGCAACAACCTCCTCCAGATAAAGTCTATCAGTGCAAAATAAACTTTAGAAGACGCCCAGTGATAAACCCTCGCTATTATAATCATGAAGCAATCAGACCGATGGACAGGTGCAGTAGATTGAGTGAATTTCTTTAAATAAAGTTGGACGTGTTCTGGGAGGTTCTGACAAACATGTGTGTGTTTAATTATCAACTGTTTACACTCCTGCCCAAAACGTCAATCTCTCAAACTCCAAAAAATGTGACATCCACGGTGGCCTCACGCTATTAACTCGAGTCAACAGAGCAATGATCTGTGCTGGTGTTCCTGTCTTGCGATAGGCCTTCCACCTGCCTGTGCTGTCTGCTGGAGTTAATTTATCTGGGTGATAAGCAGGTGGACGAGGAGAGGCCTCCAGACTGAGCAGCACTGTCAGATGTGGCAGCCTGAGTGACAATGCTAATAGCTCGGTCCCATTAACCTCACCGCACGCTTCACCTTTATCTACCACACAAAAGACTGTTTGTTTGCTTGTTGGATGATAATATTTACCTTGTGATTTGGCGGCCCCAGACATGACAAATATATTTGTGCATATTGAGGAGGTGCTGTGATTCAGGTACAAGGAGCTCTTTACTGCTCCAGTCTGTGATAAGGCCTAATGTTCTTGGCATAATCTGCAACTTCAAAATGAGCAAATGTTCCCGTTTGCCTATTTTCACTTTTAAATGAACAATAGCAGTGCCTCACATTATACTACCATGCGTTTGGCTTACCAGTATATAATGCAATTCAGCCCCATAAAACTTAATGTATGGGCCTGTTACATTAGCACATTAAGACTGTTTATTTTTTATCTTGGGGACGTAGGCCTATTATAAAGAAGTTTGGTATCCGTGTCCTGTGGTGAGCTCACTGCTCAAAGCTCCCGTGCCAGACCTAAGACTGAGAGATATTGCTTTAATTGGAGAGCTACTGATCCTGCAAGGCATTTGGGTGCCAGACGTTAGCATCAATGCATCTTGCCGTATTCTGCTGTGCAATCACGAAAATTATGTGATCGATAAAAGCTGTGGTTTAAAGTCTTGTTAATTATTCCTTCAGAAGTCTAATGAACAATAGGAACAAACCATGAGCAGGGCGAGAGAGGAGGAGCCAATCTTTCATCGGTCAGCATGAGTTTGTCATTATTAAACTCACTCACTTTTTTCTTTGATCATGCCCCAATTGTGGCTGCCACTAAATTTAATAGTCATGTACATTTAAAGGGGTAAGGGCTTTTGGTAGAAGGATGTGTTGAAAATGGTGTCTTCTAAGCATAATGAAGCAGAGGCCCAAGATGATATAGTTTGGCACAGAATTTGAATATGGCTAGATTCTCTCCTGTTTGATTTAGCAGCTGGTGTCTGTGGATGTGTACCGTACATCACTTACACATGCTGGGACATCTACGATCCTGAATTCAGGCCTAGTTCATCATAAGTTCTTCTAGTCTCTTCTAGTCTGAAACAGACATCACATTCTGTGTTTGGCAGCTCTGAGCTTAATGTGTGGCAGCTCTGCTCTCTCTTCTGTTTCATGAGAGATATGAGAACACCAAGATTAGTCTGACTACTCACCCATGACCTTCATATTACTATGAAGATAGATTTCTTCCTCAAACTGTCTGAAGTCTGCAGGACCCTCAAAAGGCCAACCACATTCACAGCTTCCATTCAAATACAACATCACAGAATAATGAAAAAAGATGGCATGGTAAAACAATTGTACCTACTTTATGAATTGGTAAACGTAATGGTGAGCTTTTTTTAATTTAAACTTAGTACTGAGCCTTTAATTATGTTACACTACAGGAGTAAAGAAATCTCCCAATCCCAGTGATCCCAGTGATGAGCCAGCTTGCCAACAAGGTTTCTAAAATTGTTTAGTTAACTGAAGACCAAAATAAAAGTTAAATTAAAATGTAGATAACTTCATTATCTAAAGTTAAGGAGGAGGACCACACACCTCAAACCCGCCTCTTCCGCTCTACACCTATATAAATAACATCCGGTACAACCCATCGTTCTCTCGTTTTTCGTGACCCACCCACCCTCCCCAGTCTATTAGGTCATGTCCTGCCTAGTCTTCTCCCTGTTAGTCATATACA
>JAVQKG010059848.1:0-17926 GCA_036025885.1 Hypseleotris bucephala
GGGCCCTGTGCCTCGTCCTTGGCTGTTTTATACTCTAGACTGCAGCATTTGACATTTTTTAAGTTTTGACTTAAAATACATTTCGAAAGACATTGTGCAAACTTCATGTCTCAGCAAACCCTGGAGAATTCAAAAGCTGTCCTGTCATCTGACTGGGGTTAGCCCCTGAAGCACCTATGGCAAACAGAACAATACCTTCTTTTTGAACTTCTCTGATACTTTCGCATAAGAGACACATGTTACTTAAAAGTAGTCTGTACGTTTTTCTAAAGTAAGAAAAAGTTGGACAATGTAAAAAAAAAAAAAAAAGCTTAAAATTGACTCTATAATGTTGAGGTCTGCAGTCGGTAGAGGCCAGGGAAGGATAGTAAAAAGTAAAACTCGACTGCTATTGGTCAAAGTGGTAACCCACAAATGATCTTATGTTGCTGTAGAGATAGGGGTGGGCAATATAGTCAAAATATAATGATTACGATGGATTTTAGTAAGATCAAGATAGCAATTTTAATTAACTTTGCATTTTTTGCCATATTAGAAGACAGCTGCTTCCTTAAACCAAAATATCTTATGAGCAATGTTCCATATGAAAATGTTTTAAACCCCTTACTGTGTTTTGCAGCTCAGAATGTGACTGTGGAGGAGATCCTGTCTGCGTACAAACTCGGCTGTCAGAAACTCAACTGTAAACCTATCCCCAAAGTGCTCAAACAGATACAGGTAACTCAACTTTCTACTGTTTATTATCCAAGTCCACTCGGAATAGTTACTATCTTTGTTGAACTTCCTCTGTCTGAGCTGTCAACTGAAAGGTTAGAAGTTAAAATGCTGCAATGATGCCTACTGTGTAAACAACACATAATTTTGTGTGTTTTGTATTCACACATGGTTCTCAACTCTGTCAAGTGTGTGTTGCAGAAACCTAGTGATCTTTGCTCATCAGGTGGTTGTTCCCTTTCATTGTGCTTTCTCTCGGTTAGTTGGCCAGAATAGTCATGTGCCCAATAATCCCTCTGTATAAGCAGTGCTTCTATTTCAGTAGTGGAGGTTTCTGCACTATTTCATGTTGAACCCATTTTGGTTCATAAAGTTATGCCTCAAGTGCAACTGTGCATGTGTTCCCTAATGGTTATGTGTATAGTTGTGTCCCCGTGCAATAGCACCATTTAATCCCTGTGAATGATGGACTAAAGGTGAACCCAGGCATGTACCTATATTGAGATGTAGAGCTGGGTATTACACAAAGCATCATCAAAGACAAAAGCCGGGTTTACATTTCAGATACTTGTTGAAATGCACAATCATGTGTTAAAGTGCTGCTCGGCATCCTGAGCCTGTCTTGCACGTTCAGTACATTTCTACTTGGAGTCAAATAGCTCATGTCTCTAGTTATCACCCTGCTGCCTTCCCTGATATTGACTCTCTTATTGGTCATATTCTTTTTCTCTTCATCTCCTTTGATCTGTACTTGTTCGTAAATGCTAAATCTCATCTTCATCCCTTCATACAGTTGTAATATTTTCACCCTCCTCTCATTTCTGCTTAGTCATGCTTGCAGTAACAGCCACATAAACAAGTAAGTCAGACCAAATGGCTGCAGCCGGGGGAGGCTAAGCAAAAGCAGCGTTTACAGTTTTTCTAAATGCTTTCTTTATTAAGTCCTACTCCACTGTGCACGTGGCGGGCTGCCAGCACCCTGGCCTACAGGTTATGTATTTGCAGGCCACTTGTTTGTGTGCGTTTATAAGGGTGGCTATGTAGCAGCTGTGTGTTGAATGCTGCTCTGCTCTAACTCCCTGGGGAGCCCTCAAGCCTGGACACTTGGAAATCCTGTGTCATTCGCTGCAGCTCTCTGAGGCACAAGTGGTTACGCTGTTATGTTGAGCCCAGGGAGGACTTGTCACCTGCTCCACACAGGCATTTATGTCACCATCCTATGAGCAAGGGTTATTACAGGCCTCCTGGAGCTTTGGTCTTAGATTTTTTATTATATTTACACCATACTTCTTAAATATTCACACAGACATCAGTGCATAGAAACGTATGAGTTGACCAATAAAGACAGTTTCTTGGGTTGGCTGAAGCAAAGGTCCTTTGTATTGATATTCAAAAGCTGTATCTTCCAAAATGAGATACTTTAATGTATTACTGAAAGACAAAATTAGCATTTTTTTGTATAACAAAATGAGTATTCCAGTAATTACTTCTTTTTGCGCCAACTCTGTGTCAAAAAGTTTTTCTGTAATACTGTTGTGACCAGTGTGTAATCCAGTTGGTGGCACAGCATGATTGAACCATACTGACAGAATACAGCAGTGTAGCATGAGGCTAAAGGTTATGGGGTTCACAATGAATGGGACAACAGCAATTTAGAGACGGGGATTTGCCCTTACTTAGTTTAATGAGCAGCATTGTGTATGTTTCCATGCAGATATCATACTGTTTAAGCTCTTCAAAAGGTCAAATACCTCAGCATAAATTTGTTCAAACCCTAGTGCAAGTTATAGGCAGACACTGATATTTTGTATACATTGTTAAGAAAAGAGAAAAAATTATGCTAATCACTTCTTTCGGTTTCTGTAGGAACTAAAAGACCTGACACAGCGAAATGAATGCTTAGATCTAAAAGGTAAGCAGCTGCTAAATTTCAACTTACTACATTGTTTCAACTTTTAGTGTGTTGACATTTGCAGATTAAATTTTTTATATTTTTTGCAGGCGAGAAGTTGGACTACAAGTCTTGTGAGGCTCTAGAGGAGATATTGAAGAGGGTCCAGTTTAAAGTAATTGACCTCGAACAGACAAACCTAGATGAAGATGTAAGACAAAATACATTTAAAATATTATACAACACTTTCCCCTTTCCTCTACACATTGCATTTGAAAGCTTGTGCCCTGTCTTTCTTTTGATTACACAAAATGTCCTCTTGTGTAAACACTATTAGGAATGTCTGTGCAGAAGATACAGTCTGCAGCAGAGGGACATTGGCCCTGACTACTCCCTGCAACACATAAATATACTGTCCTTTTACAAGGTCTCAAATCGGATCCATTCAATTAGCTGTACTCAAGATTGTCTCTTATAGATATCATGAAAACACTTCTTTGTATGGATTACTGCTCCGTAAATGTGGATGAAGCAGCTGGATGAGTCAGTCTCTGAATCACTGAAACAAGCTTCTTGCTCATTCACTGTGTGCATTTAAAGGCTGTTTATGGTTTGTGTCTGGAATAAGGAATCATTAGATATCTTTGTGCTTGTAGTTGTCAGTGGAGTAGAACTCAGCCATTCCCAAAGTCATGAGTGTCACGTCCCCCTATAATATCCAAAATCTTATGCAGACTCCCCTAATCTTACAGTCTTTATGTAAGTATTAAACGTAGACCCCTGGTTCACTAATTTCAATTTCAAACTTTGGGACAACACACACTTTTAACTATAAACAGCTTCTTGAAATTAATTTTCAACCTCAGTTTATTTTTCTGTAGTGTTTAGACACTTTGGGGGAGGGGCCCGGCAATAGCTTCGTGGACACCACGCCGCACAAATTAATCAAGTGGTAGCTATAAATAGGTTTTAAAATACATTTACATCTAATGACTGCAAAAGAAATAAATATTATTACTATACTCTTAAAGATGTAAGTTCTGTCTTTAAAATGTATGTTCATTGTTATCAGATCAAATCACGGTTATTACCCGAAGTTTAGTACAGCTTTTTGTACAGAAAATAGAAGGTTATTTTGTAGTGATTATTAGTACACTGTGATAAAACATTGTTTTTGATCAAATCCTGACCACTGTAATAACTTTCTGTTTATCTTCTTTTTAGGGTGCATCAGCTTTATTTGACATGATCGAGTACTATGAGTCTGCCACACACCTTAACATCTCCTTCAACAAGCACATCGGCACACGAGGATGGCAGGCTGCGGCTCACATGATGAGAAAGGTCAGCCATAATTATTGGCTTAAGGCTTCTTAAAAGATGCTATACCTTATTATTTTATTATTGTTATTTATTTAACACATTGAACAAAAATAAACTTTGTGGTAAAGCTGTGGTTAAGTGTCAGTACAGTCAAAGCTAAAACTATTAAGCACACAAGTTAGAAGATGGGTTATGATTATTTTAGCATCCAAGTGGGCATGAAATGGCATTCATAAACAAATTTATTTCACTGTCCTTTTGTGTTTCTCGCTCAGACAAGCTCACTACAGTACCTGGATGCCCGTAACACCCCTCTTTTGGACCACTCTGCCCCCTTTGTCGCCCGAGCTTTGAGGATCAGTGGCAGCCTGGCAGTGCTCCACCTGGAGAATGCTGGTTTGTCTGGGAGACCGCTAATGTTACTGGGTAAGAAGGATGAATACTATGACTTGCATGTGTCTAAGTAAACTCCTTTTACCCTTACTCCTGTCTTATTTACTTTTATAGCCACTGCTCTGAAAATGAACATGAACCTGCGTGAGTTGTATCTCGCTGACAACAAGCTCAATGGACTTCAGGATTCGGCTCAACTTGGAAACCTGCTGAAGTTTAACTACAATATTCAGATCCTGGACTTACGCAATAACCACATCCTTGACTCTGGTAAGCAACACTGCGAGCTATATTACCATTATGTATAGTGTTTTCTAAAGATGGATTAAAAATGCATTTGCACATATTTGCCCTGTTACTGCGAGCTCACCTAAATCAACACTTCTGGTTTAATAATTTATGATAAAATGACATTTTAATGTAGGTTAACTAAATGTCTGTCATTTCTCAGGTCTGGCCTATATTTGTGAAGGACTCAAAGAACAAAGAAAAGGCCTAGTCACATTAGTGCTGTGGAACAACCAGCTCACTCACAACGGCATGGGCTACCTCGCTGCTGCGCTGGTACATCACTGACCTAAAGCATTTCACACAATCACTGTCCAAAACAAAAAAAAATGTTTTTTTGAACAAAAAGTAAGGCATATGATTACTTTATTTAACCTCATCATCAAGATTTAGTTTCACCATTATGCCGATTTGTGTTTCTTTGAAGCACTTAGTCCCAATATTGTCAGTAGTGACTTGAGGTGGAGACGGCTGAGTCACACTGCGTTGAGGGCAGGCTGCCTTTTGGGCTTGTAATTACTTAGAATTATTACCAGTGATCCACTATTTTAGACTCACATGATGGCTTTGCTTTTAGGCCACAAAATACTACAACACTGACATTATCTCAGAAACCAACATGATCCTTGATATTAGACATAAAACATGACATTGAAACACACAGTACTAAATGTTTAAAGTGTCAGTACAGTTTATAACATGTTGTACTCAAGCTAATCTACTGTATTTTCAGCCATGCACACAGAGTCTGGAGACTCTAAACCTAGGCCATAACTCTGTGGGTAATGAAGGCGTCCATAAGCTCAAGGACGGACTGATTTCCAACCGCTCAGTGCTTAGACTAGGCCTTGCTTCCACCAAGTTGTCCTGTGAAGGTAGAGATATTTTGAGTCTTTCTTTATTTTATACTTGTATTGTGTGTTTGTAGTGTATTTAATGTCTATATTATTGTTATTGCAGGAGCAGTAGCTGTGGCTGAATTCATTGCTGAGAGCCCCAGGCTCCTGCGTCTTGACCTCCGGGAGAATGAGATAAAGACGGGAGGTCTCATGGCTCTGTCTCTGGCTCTGAAAGTCAACACCTCTCTGCTGCGGCTGGACCTCGACCGAGAGCCCAAGAAAGAAACTGTGAGTTCCATGGGTTAGTCTGTAAAAAAGAAAGCTTGTAGATGCAAACATTTGTGTAAACTTTTATCATGTATTTATGCACTAGGTAAAGAGCTTCATTGAGACACAGCGCGCCCTGCTGTCAGAGATCCAGAACGGCTGCAAAAGGAACTTTATTTTGGCCAAAGAGAAAGAGGAGAATGATCAGAAGATGAGGCTGTCAGCCAGTATGGCTGAGATCGCCACAGAAGACACTGGAGTAGAAGAGGAGGATGCCCAGGGTTCAGAAGTCAAAAGTGAGGGACCAACAAAAGAGGAAGAAGATGAGACACCAGGAAGTGAAAGAGACACAAGCAGCCAATCAGAAGAGAGCTCTGAGACAGGTTCTTCTCTCACAGTTGTGGACTCCGACTCCGACACTGAGGATGAAGAGGAGGTGGTGCTCTCCACAGTTCCACCCTCTGCACCAGCTGCACCTGTCGCCCCTGCTGCGCCTGCTGCGCCTGCTGCGCCTGCTGCGCCTGCTGCACCTGCCCCTAGTGCCTCCAACACAGCCTCTCCTTCACCTGCAGGAGGCCAGACGGTCATCACCAACATCACTGTCACTGAGTCTCCTCTCCCCACTGGCACGCCTCCTTCACCGGGGCGCTGCTTTTCAGTCTCTAGTCCAGGTCGCGGGAAAAAAATCTTCATGGTCACTCGAGTAGAGAGCCCCCCAGAGCCACAGCAGGTACAGGCTGTTGGCAAAAGTCAAAACAACTCAAAGAAATCCTTAGAAACAAAGCCACCAACACAAACCATAGATAACACAAAGACTTCTCCTCCCCCTCTGACAAATGAGCAGAGTCCAATAGCAACACTAAATCACCCACAGACCAACGCTCTAAAACCAGAGCTAAGTCAACCCACAGAAGCAAGCACTTTAAGCCATCAAGAGATAAACCCTAGTGTAGATGGGACAGAGCACACTGTAACATGTTCACTGAATGAGAAATCAACAGAGAGCACAACAAGCCCCCAACCTGAACCCACTTGTGTCGAACTTAGTGAAATCAAAACAGTTGCAGAGGATAAAGACAGTCTTACAGGAGAAGATGGACATGTGTCTTCAGAAATCACAGACAAGTCGGACCAAGAGGAGCCAGTAGCACTTACGCAGACAGAGGAAGACACTCAGAATGACTTTCAGCCTATTCAAGAAAACAATTCAGAAGTACTGTCCAATGACCAGCAAAATGAGAGCGTTGAAAAGGAAGCTCAACAGGCCATTGAACAGCCTGTGTCAGCTCCTGACAGTCTAACTCCACAAACAAACCAAGGTGCTGATGATTCGGATGAGAGCTCTGCAGATGAGAGTTTCAGCGAAGCTCTGACTGGAGAAGAAGAGGAGCTCACGGCCACAGCTTTGCCCAACGGCATCAAAGCGGAGTTTAACCTTCACCTTCTCGAAACTGAGACCCCGAAACCCGGGAGTTGTGTCATGGAGCATGGTGAGCATACAGCATAATGGCACAGCATAAAGGAGTTTACTGTGAAATGTGAAAGTGCTCTAATACTCTATGTGCTTACTTATTTTGCAGTGAGTGTCAGCTGTGGACAGGACCTAGAAGAGCTGCTGCTTGAAGCCAGTTTAGATACAGGAAAAGATGCACCATGAGCTGGTGAGATATTGACAATTTTCCACATGTCTAATAGTGTTAACAACAAACATCACTTAGCTAATATATAGAAAATGTGCATCATAGTAATATACTATATACTTACTATAGGAGGGCAGCACAACATCTCTAATTGCAACCTTGAATAAAAATGTGTTGTGACTTAATTCCTGAAAATCATATTTTTAGTCATGATTTTCTTTATTTTGTCCTACTCTTAGTTTTGGTTTATATATTGCTGTTATATATGCTGTTATATTTTGATGCCAGTTTTAACTAGTAATCAAAATATCTGATATCATCATTGAAGTATTCAACATGGTTATCAAATGTTTTTTCTTATTTTGTGCTGATCAGAAATATAGAGTGGCCAGGTCGCCATTGTAAATAAGAATTGGTTCTTATTTGGTTTACCTAGTTAAAATTTTGCCATATATAAAGTTTTGCCATATATAAAATTTTGCCATATATTTTTGCCATATAATTTTTGCCATATATAAAGTTTTGCCATATATTTACCAATAAAGCAAATGCATAACCTAACTTCTGTCCTTTTTTCACAGGAATGAAATGGATGGAAGAGTACAGTGCTGTATCCACACCTTGACTGGTTCCTCTTATATCTTTAGACCTTTTCTGAATAAAACTTGTTTCAATAAGGGACTAAAGCAAACCAATTGTCAGACTCTTTGCTTGACTGAGACAAACAAGGAAATCTACACTACAACTATAACCGCAACACTCAACATTTTAAACACTTGAAGTCAAAGACGAGCGCAGATGTTATACAGGAGCAGCCATTCGGAGTCAAGTGGGACAAAACACTAACCAAAGACAGTAGAAAGATGACTATTTCAATACCACTGGCTCTTCTGGGAAGTTTTGCTGACGCTAAAGGATAACTGTAAGACTCTGCTGATGGACCTGTTGGCTTGAAGCAGGTGGGAAGCTGTCTCAGTCAGAGTTTTGTATTCACAGAGGTCAAAATGTATCTGTTTAGATGTCCACATTTTACATTGTGTCTGCACTGTCTCCCGCTGGACTGTCACCAAAGTCACTAGGTTTTCATCTTCTGCTCATTTTGGCCCCTCAGGAATCACTGTCCCAGCTCTATCAAGGAGCACTAAGCCTGCTTTATCTCTTTGATTTTCTTGGAAAGCTACAAATAATAACTTCTTTGTAAACTGCTCAAAAGCCAGAATGCAACGCGCCTTGTTTTTTATTTAGTTTACTCTTACAATTAGTCTTAGTCTTCTGTCTCATATTGTGTGGCTTCCTCCGACCAGTCATCGTTGTTGGCATTTTAAAACGCAACGCAGCTTGTTCTCTGTAGTCCTCCATTGCTCCTGCTTTTGTTAAAACTCATCTATGTTGCCTTCACCACAAATGTTCTTTCATTTTGTTTAATTGCTTTAAGTAATCACATATTTTCCTATTTATTTATAGCTATTATTTTCAACACATTTTTTCATATTCCCCCGTTTTCCTTTCCATTGGGGGTTGCTTTGAAATTTCTCCCCTTTTCGATGTCCATTTTAGATTCAAACTAGAGCGAATATTTAGTTTTGAATTTTGTTTTCTTTGTTTGTTTTTTTTCTTAGGGTGGGGGTTGGGCAAATTGGTTATTATTGAATGGTTGACTATTAATTGCATTTGAGGTGCAGTTACAAAAATGAACATAGATTTTTTTCCAAGTTATCACCAATCATGTCTTTCACAACGTTGTGGCCACAAGAGGCCGCTAGCGTATGCTTTCTTTCTGGGACCAGACATCCCCGTGGTGCTCTCTGGCCTAATGTTCATAAGAGATGCTGTTTTTTTCTGGATACCCTAAGACCAATATCATTGTGCTGCCCCCACTCTTTGTAATGCTTTAATTTTTAGATTTTTTTTAAATAATAATTTGTTAACTTAATTGAAATGTGCTGGTAATCACAAAGATATGTATGGCAAATGTGTTCCTCTCCAATAAATGCATGTAATGACTAATAATAAACTGGTTTCTGTTTTGGTCTAGTGTTTTTTACATGTTTAGTACTGTGCAAATGTTTTAGGTTGGTTTAAGACATGCTATTAGTTTTACAGATTTAAAAAAATAATAATTTATTTAGTTAATTTATATATAGTCTACTGTATATCATAAAAAACACACTTGGGACACTTTAGTTCATTTCAGAAGGACAAGTAAGTCCACCATTGTATTAGTAGTTGTAGCCAGGTTTTTAAAAAATATATACATATATTGAAGGTTATCACCCTAAATGAATAAGGGCTTTTGCCATTGAAGCTGTAAATGTGTTGAATTTAGCTGTTTTCAATACAAAAAAACTAACTACAAATTATTTCATATGTGTGATGTCAGTCATGTTTGGTAATGTTAGTTTCACCCCCCATGCAAATGAGGTTGAATTGCTGTGAAGTATGGCATAATATTGGATCATACTGCCTTGAACAAAGGGTCATCTGGGCTCAGTGTGGCGGGGTGAGGGGGTTCATGTCACTACAAGGAGGGGTTTGGCTGTAAGCCTTGGAAGGATTTTCATAAAACAAACCTGTCCAGTGATGTCCACTGGGGAATTGGCTTATAGGATGGAAATGTAAATTGTGAAGTGAATTTCATTTAGCTCAGTGATTGATCCAATAACCGTCGTTTTGTAAACAATTACCATACCTGCATACTTTTCTCTTTCAAGGATTGGGAGTGCTACTTCTTAATTTACACCACATTTTCTAGCAATTCAGTCTATGCCCATAGGAAAACACTGTGTGTGTGATTAAGTGTCACTGGTGTAGAAGTCTTGTGCTGCTTTAGTGCAGAGTTTAGCAGACATTAGTATGTAACCAGAGCCATTTGAGTCTCTGTGGCCTTTTTAACTGTCCATTCTTCTCTGACCTCTGGCATAATCATGGCATTTTCTCTGTATTATTAGTTCTCCGTCCTGATGGTGCTTAGTCTGAACAGCAGACCTGAACATGACTAAATACATTGATTTGATAAATTGTTTAGTTAAAGCTGCAGTACCAGATTTTGTGTGAAAAAAAAAGTTTAAATTTGAAAGTCTGAATGATGTGTTCCCCTTTCCCCTTCCTCTCCTTCCCAACCGTCTATTATGGTCTCACACAATCCTTTTCTTTTTTTCTACTAAACGAAACTAAAAAATAAAAATTTGAATAAGCTGTGAATTTTGAAATTAAACATCTACTCCCTCGTTTTATTCCTATTATTGTACTGTACATTGCAAAACGCCAGGAATGTATTTGTGCAAGTAAAAATTGCTACTAGGCTTGTATACTGTCTTTTTAATGATACTGGCAATAGTGATAAGCCTCTCCATACATTCACTTGTGTTGTCATGACAGTTACATTTTATGGTATGCAACAACTTGTTTCTTCACACTTTCACCACCACAAAGGCTTCTTAAAAGGTGCATCAATGGTCTAAGTCAAGATTATGACTTGACCACTCAAAACCTAAATCCTAAGTATCCCCCAGTAGTCTGCTAATATGGGCTTATAGGGTCTACCATTGCAATGTGAAGTGATTATGTAATTTGAACTACACAATGAGGATTTGATCCTACCAAATTAGCCTTAGTCTGAAAGTGGGTGGGCTGGGGTGGGTGATGTCCCTGAGGTATTTCTCCCATGCACCATCGGGCTTAGCAGGGAATGCAAACAGAATGAAAGCAGACATGGGGAGGATGCTGCACACCCCTCACATGACTCTGATTAAAAAAGAAGGCAGGGACAGAGAGAGAGAGAGAGCACCCCTAGTCTGTACATCCAACAAGTTAGTGACTTCTGCCACGATTCAACAGGTTTCAGGTAATTTCAAATATTTTTTATGACCTAAAGTGGATTTATTTACTCACTGGTACTAGTATTGAACATTAAAATTGCGTACCACCGTACAATGACAAATGGGATAGTGAAATGGAAGGTAGATTTCAATTTATTTATTGGATAAAATGTGACTGTGTGTGTATGTAAGCCATTGAATAATGTAGATCTTAACAAATAGTGATGCAGGATTCCACTATAGGTAAATACCTTGTCACTTCTGACACTGCAATATGCTTCAGCTTTTTTGTTTTAGTTTTACATTTCAGATTATTGAAAATATTTCTAATGATCTAAAGTGGATTTCATTACTCTTTGGTACATATTTTGAACATTACAAATATAGTTATTTCTGTATTTTATTTGGGGAAAAATGTGAAACTGTAAACCATTGAATGTTGTGTCCCACCTGATTTCATTGTAGGTAGCCTATGCCACTTTCTTTCTTATACTGCAATATCCTATAGCTTTTTAGTTTTAGTACTCCATTTTGTTTAACCCCCAGACTATTTTTGTTAGGACTTTATGGCTTCATGCAGAGTTTTGGATATAAGTTATAGGTTAAAATGAATGGATTGTGTTTATTATATGTCTTGCTACATAAGCCTAAATCGCTGTAGCTTTTACAGTATGCCCTGTCTGTGTTCTCAGGTGCGGTCATGAGGGGGCTGTATTGGACCAAGATGGGGTTGACCTCGCTCCTGCTGCTCAGTGAAGTGGTCATCAGTCAGCTGTGCACGTCTCCCATAGCTCTGCTCGACGGTTTCCACACTTTGTTCATCCTCTTAAACATGTTTTATCTTTCATTAAGACAAACCTTTATAGGAGACCATCCCTCCTCTGTGGACCAAGCATCTTCTATTCAATCCTCTTCCACCTGCTCTGTGCACTACCGGGACATGCGGGCCCAGCTTGTGGGAGCGTTCATCTCTAATCTCGTTCTGCTCAGTCTAAATGTCATATATCTAACCGAAATTAGCAGCTTCGTGTTAGATCCTGTCCGAGCACAGAGCCCCCTCCTGCTTGTTGTCATAGGATCGGTGAGTCTGTTTTTTAAGATGTTCCTGCTTGGATTGCGTTGGGACCAGGAGCAGTGCCACAGAGGAAGCAGCGAGCCGGGCACCGAGTCTCACATTGAGGTCAATCATAAAGGTAAGTGTCACTGGGCTTAGTAACACACATCTGTTATCAGAACAGGCAAAGCCTACGCCAGGGTAGTTTTCTATGTTTTACTTTTAAAACTGCATGTGACATCAGAATTAGAACTACAATAAAAGCTGGAAAGCTGAAACACGTCAAAGCAAAAAGTAATAACTATAAAGCCACCCATTTTATTTAAATAATCTATTTCTGCAAAATCAAATAAAGGATTTAAGCCAATGCCCTATGTGTAATGCTACATTTCTTCTGAAGTTCATGTGGACTTTGAAGTAGCTGCCAAGTTTAAGGTCAATTATAAGGAACATTTGTTTTTCATTTTTCTGTTCCCACAGCTCTGGATGAAGAAGAAAAGGTCCAGGTTAAGCAGGATGCGGTTCTCAGAAACACTGAGGCACGCTACAATGCAACTCTCACCATCAGTAACCCCAACATTCTCACCATCCCGGAAGATAAACAAGAACATTATAAAAGCTGCACCTGTGTGCAACTCTCCAGTAAGTAAGCCTTTGAAGTAAAATGTGTTCTTGTGGTTGTGTAAAATATAAGCTTATTCTTATATGTTTAGACAACACCAGTATATTAACAACATCACCAAATCAACCTGAGAACTATCCAGTCTCCGATCAGCTCCCATGGCTTTTCTTCTTTGAGCACCTTCTCACTGCATTCTTGGTCCTGGTGAACAGCCTGGTCACACTGAGCGTTAGTCCAATGTGTTCACAAACCTCTCAAGGACTTTGTAACCTTCTGCTGTACATGGATCCTGTCCTGTCCTTGTTGGCTGCTTTTATGCTGATTGCAAAAGCTACCCCAGAGGTCAATTATCAAAACATTGTAATAACAAAATAAATGCAACTTAAAAGATGCCTTAATTGATGCTGTTTATGCAGGTCCTTAGATGTAGTCTGTTGCTGCTACAGGCCACACCTTCACACCTCTCTGTGGCTGAACTTGTGAAGAGTATCATGGATGTGCCTGGGGTTGAGTCCATGCATGAACTCCACATCTGGAATCTGTCTGAGTCCTTCACTGTGGCCTCAGTCCATGTGCACTGCAACACTTGTCAGTGGGACAGGTATAAACAAATAAACATTATAACTAATTAATCTGGTCTGAAAAATATTTTCATCACAATACCAAATCATAATATTATTAATACATGAATTATAATTATGCCTCTTGGGGAAATTACCTCTTTTCTTTTATAATAGGTATCTTGAAGTGATGCAAGGTGTCACCAAAGTGCTCCAACATGTAGGAGTGAACTGTTGCACTGTTCAGCCTGAATTTGCTTGCTGCTGTCCCCGCTCTGCAGACAGCAAAGATAGCTCTTCCCAGCTCTGCAACCTCGCTTGTGGAAAGGCATGTGCTGGAAGCATGTGTTGCGCTCAACTTGAAGAACAATACAGAACATTGGCAGCACACCCAACTGAAAAAACAAAAGAGGAGCCCCATGCAGGCACTGACCACTGAGTGCAAAACAAATCACCCTATTCTCATAACTCCAAAAACTGGCTGAATAAAATCTGTATTCATTGAATGGAACCTAATGTATTTTTTTTTTCTCTGAGGGATCTCTGTTTTCCAGGTTGTCACAATCACATTTAAAAGGAATTGCATACGCCAAAAATATATATAAATATAGGGCATATATAAAGAAAAAGGTATTCAGAAATAATACATAATTTTAACATGCTGTTAATATTAGGCCAATAACATTTCTATTAAAAGAAGCCTAGGGCCAAGTGGTAAATTGTGGGAGTTTACACAACACATCATTAAACCTATATATGCACCTTACACACCCGTTGTCAGTGTGGCACAGGCCTATATCGTGCTTATAACATTTCAGTAGTGGTGGGCCACCTTTATTTTCACCAACCAATCACAGTTCACCTACTTTGCATAGAGGATAGGACGAACTGGAAAAGTAGAAACAAATTGTAACTTGTGCTCTATTTTGTCATAATTAACACAATTTAGTCCGCACCTCTCGTGATTGCACACAACAGTATTTTGTAACCACTATTATACACAGTTAGTTTACCTGTAATTGGCACCATGACTGAACCCATACTTCCTGGATTCTTAGTTTATAACCTTCCAGGCTGCGTATTATTTAATGCCCGGATGAGCCTCGGTGGTCCGGGGTGCAGGCTTCAAACCTGTAGCTGCTTAGCGGCAGAGTGGTTCAATTCCACCTTTCGGGCGATGAAAAATTTCAAAGAAAGATAATTATTATTACAAATTTTTATTATTATGCATTCTATGTGTTGCATTATCTATTAGATAAAATTCACTTCAATATTAAAAAATAAAGAATATGTGTAGTAGAGCTAGAAGCCTACTTCCAAAAAAGAAAAGAGAATCCTATTTCCGGAATATGATTGTAGACAGCCCACAAAAGCCAATCATCAGAGCGGGATTGTTTTCAGTCATCCAATTACATCGCACTCTGCTCACGGTGGGCGGGTACAACAGAGCGGAACTTCCTTTCGTCTAAAAGATGAGATGCCCTTGTGCTTCAGCCACGATTTTATTGTGGGTTTGAAAGATGAACTCAACTAGCTAAAGAAAGACTGTATAATCCTTTCTGGTAAGATCTACGTCTGCCTAAATTCCTGTTTTGTGTATGCCCGTTGCTTTTTGTTAGCCTACTTGTGTATTTTGAGGTTGGGATATGTTAACAGCTAACGCCAGGTGGCTTCAAAAACCGTTCAGTAGAATTTTTACTTTATTAAAAATAGCTAATGGGTCAAATGTGCCCATGTTATTTACATGCAGTTGGCCTAGTGCCATCTGTACCGTTTTATTGTAAAATTTGGCGCACGTTTGGGTCTGTACTGTATAGTGTTGATGAACCTATTGCACTAGTGCCAGATAGATATCTTTCAAGAGTTATTAAATTACATGAATATTAATTGTGCATTAAAATATTCAATATATATCTCATAGGTTTGTGCTGCTGTAAAGTAGAGACTATGCCACTTCATAAATATCCTTCAAAAATCTGGGACGCCCTGAAATTAAAGCAGGGTATATACGCCCGTTTGCCAAAACATTACCTCAAGTCCTTAGAGACGAAGGGGCCTACACCGGTTCACTATAGACCACTGGGTGTGGACTACAGGCTCAACCCGAAGACGGGGCAGAAGGAGCGAGTGCAGGATGTCCCAATACCCATCTACTACCCTCCACAAAGCCAGGACGGCCTGTGGGGCGGAGAGGGTTGGATACAAGGCTTCAGATATGCCAACAATGACAAAGTAAGCCATTATGTAAAAAATATATTGAATGTGTTTAAGTAACACTTGGATTACATTTTTTCTAGCTGTCCAATCGTTTGAGAAAGACATGGAAACCACATCTGTTCAAGCGAGAGCTTTACAGTGAGATCCTTAATCACAAGTTTACAGTTACCGTCACAGCTCGCACCCTGGACCTCATCGATGCTGCGTTTGGCTTTGACTTCTACATCCTCAATGTAACACAAACATTTCTGCTGTTCTGGGTACACATGAATTAAACATGTTTGGTATCTTACTATATTATTATGTTTGTTATATAGACACCAAAGGAAGACCTCAACTCTAAGCTGGCCATGGACTTGAAGAGGGCAATGTTACTTCGCCTGGCACGTAAAGACAAAGAGCTTTATCCCCTTGATCCAAATATGAGAGAGAAGGTGTACAGTAAATACAAGGTAGGCATACTTTTCCACAAACTTGGTCCTAGTCATATTTTAGATTTAAAATCTAAAAATGTTAATTACTAAATATTGTTTTCTTGTGTTGGAGCAGCAGTTTGAGATTCCTGAAGAAGAGGCCGAGTGGGTGGGTCTGAGTCTGGAAGAGGCTGTAGAAAAACAGAGACAGCTGGAGCACAAGGTGGTGTCCTGAACCATGCTTTTGTTCTATATTTATTAACATGGCAGATGGGGGTGTTTTTACTAAAATATTTACATTCTAACCATGCTTGACATTTTCTCTATTTCCTTCTTCAGGAGCCTGAACCAGTTTTTAAGGCCTGTGTGGACAAACTCGTAGCAAAGTTGCATATTCAAAAACTGTCAGCGCCACATCTCATAGAGAAGAAATAACATGTCACATTATGCTTTTGTTATGTTTTGTGACAACATTATAACAAAAAATACTTGTAAATACAACTGCAATTATTTAATAAAAGTACTACCTTTTTTAAATGTATGCAATGTCATCTACAGATCCACTAGATGGAGTCCACAAGCTTTAATTAGGCTTTCCAGGACAGCTTTAACTAATGTGAACAGAGGTGGGACACCCAAAAGTAGTTGTTAGTAGAAGTTAAAGTAAAGTGCTTTTTTGTCATAGGTAGGTTAGGTAGTTAGTACATATACTGTTACTTTTAAATTAAACAATTCAATGGGTTACTTTCAGCAGTCTAAAGAACACTGAAGCCAATCCTTTATTACGTGTATATGTGCATTTTTTACATGTATTTATTTAAGTAGATGCTATATTGTAATGAACTGTTGTGCTCAGATTAACTAATGGAAAATGCTAAGCAACATTATGAAACCACCAGAACAGCTGATTTGTTTGTTGTCATGTTTTACTTTTGTACCTGGCTGTGAGGAGTTTGAATGTATGATGTTTGTCTGATGGGGAATCCCTCCTGATGTGGGGACTCCCGTAGGTGTAACCGAGCAGCAGAAACGAAAATGTACCTATTGCCACCTGTAAACTGAAAGACAAAATCAGTCTCTATTGTAGTACTTCATTATAAAATTATCTACCCAGCACTGGCACATCTGTTTAGGAGTTAAAGTGATTACGGTACATATGATTTCATTATGGAAAGACCTTCACATACAGCAGTGTTTCATGATGGGACCATATATTCACTCTGTACTTGGTCATTTACTGTAATTTTAAAAAGTTATTAGAAGCACCTCTAGGCCTCACCTGTCTCATATACACAGACTGGTACTACAAAAAGAAAAAGAAACCATTTCCAACATTACTAACAGTAACATGTATTGTATTTTACTAGAACTTCAAGTGCTTTCAATGTGCACTTTTTACATGGTATATTGAACATTTCTGAGGTGATTGTGTTTCAAACAGTGGTGTCGAGGCTAAAGATGTCATGTCTGTACACGTTTTTGTGGCAGATAGATTTGCTTCATTTTACAGGAAACATCAGTCTAGTGGTATAGAGATGTTGTGGTAATGGTGTTAGTGACCGTGCCACAACGGAGTTCCCCAATACTTCTCAACAACATAAACAGGGCATTAGCAATACAATGATGTGTGATATTTTGACCATGTTTCTCAGTTACCGACGCCAGGAGGTTATGTGATCGCCGGCGTTGGTGTGTGTGCGTGCGTGCGTGTCCGCGTGCATGTCTGTGATCAAGATAACTCAAAAACTACTGCACGGATTTGGATGAAGCTTTCAGGGATGGTCAGGACTGCTTTAAGGAAGAGGTGATTAAAATTGGGTACATCTGCGATGAATATTAATTAAGTTATTAATTAATTAAGCTTAAACTTTTAAATGCTATAACTCA
>JAVQKG010059951.1:0-11404 GCA_036025885.1 Hypseleotris bucephala
CCCCCCCCCCCCCCCCCCCCGCCCAGGTCGGTGTCGAGGAAAGAGTTGGGCCAACACTGCCATTGGCGCGGTGTGCCTTTGCCTTAAGATACCCTCAAACAAACATTCAAAGTTCATCATACAACATGTAAAAGCAAAATCACCCAAATGCACTTTTTGTATCCTCCTATGTTCCATAACCATACTCCAAGAGGCAGCTGTCATGACTCCAGAGAGTGTGTTGGTCAGGAAAGAGTGTGCAGGAGTGAGCGAGTGGTGTTTAGTGAAACAGGGAGGTACTGGGTCTAATTCAAACAGGCGACGACTGCAGTACGCACAGGAAATGAGAGGACGCCCGCTTCCTGGGATGGAACTCAATTGGATGTTTCAAACGCTATAAGAGTAGAGTCGACTTATATACAGCGTTGTTCGGGGGTAACAGTAAGGTCATTGAAAACAGCATTTCCTCTTTCTGATCATTGGCCCGGCTTGTCAGCACCGCTATCTGGGCTCCCACATCCCTCCGCAATCTTTTCAATAGGTGGGATTCAGCGAGACCGGAGCTGAATACGACCTCCTGTTGCTGTCCCTGTTTATAAGCTGACGACTTTGATTTGAAGGTCGGGCCGAGTTTCATCCGATGGAAGGAAGTCGAGGTTGAAAAAGAAATATTCATCAAAAAAGTGAATAAAAATACGCCTCAGACTGCTCCAAGTTTTGAGGCTATACGGTTTTGATTGAAAACAGGCACTTCATGTGATAGTCAGGACCAGGCCGGGGCTAAGCGTTCTCATGTCAGACGGTGAGGGGACTAAAGCTGGTCTGGATTGTGTAAGAAGGCGGCCATCTTGGGAGTTCTCAGTCTAAAGGATCATGGAGTACATAGTGCAGTGCCAGGCCGCCAGATTAACAAGCCTAATCAATCTGATTAGAGCGAGAGGGCGGACACCTCACTCACATCTGGGTCGTATGGTTTTGCTCTAGATTGTGCAAAATTACAGCCAGAGAGCTAAGGCGTCACTGCATAGAAATGGTGACAAACCATTTATATAGTGAATACATTAGCAGATTCACACAGATGCCCTTCCTAATGCAACTTTCACCTCTTTTTTCCAACTTGACTTCTTTCAATAAAGTTAAAAACCAAACCCATATTAAGCAAAAAGAAATGACCTTACCTTGTGTTGATTTTTTTGCTTTACACAGGTGCGCACAGTAGCAGAGTGGTTGGCACTTCATGATTCTCAACATGGAGGTTGTGGATATTATTACTGGACGACCAACAATGTCCCTTTGTTGACTTTGTACATATGTTAATGTACTGTATTTACCTTGGGTTTCAGGTATTTGGACTTCTTTCCCTGAAGATGTTAGACTGGCCTCTACTCTCACAATGTTTAAGTCCAGGTTGAAAACTGTTCTGTTTAGCTTTGCATATGACAACTGAATGTGTTTCTTATCGGATTTTATTTTTAAATTTAATCTCATCTTGTTTAAATTTAATTGTAATGATTGTGTTTTGCTTGTACTTTTTTCCCCCTTTAACTTGTCTTTATTTCTGTAAAGCACCTTGAATTGCCCTGTGTATGAATCGTGCTATACAAATAAACTTGCCTTGCCTAGTTGTGAGAGACTTCAACAACGAAAAACATACGGTGTATAAGCATTATTTCTTAAATGAGTAATTTTAGCAAATATTTAACTAGATGTACAAACATGGTAGCTCTATTAAGTGAAGCTTTTGTTTGTTAAAATGCAAACTGTTATGGTATAGTCTTTGTTTTTCCTACATACTTTGACTTTCATATCTACTTGCTTTAAAAAAAACAAACTAAAACTGAAACTTTTGGTTAAGTCTGGTTTCAGTTTCTACTGCAGTTCATAAAGTAAACAGGCACAACGGCCATTTTAAGTACAACTTTAAGTAAATTGTTTTCAATAATAGTTATTTCTTTCACTCGAAACTTGTATTATTACATGCTTATTATAAAGCAGACTAGCCATTAGTAACTGTATTACTTAAATAACAATGTATGCCTGGACATGTACTGAGTGACCACTAAATGCAAAGGTGTTTTTGTGAATAGTGACGAGCGCTCCTCCTCCTCCTCACCTTTGTGTACACGCCCCACGACAGCTCCGTCTCGATCACCATGACAACGATGCCAAACATCCCGAAGATAAGGGCATAGTCACTCAGCCTCTTCCTCTTCTCAAACAGAGCTCTGCGGTGACCCAGTTTGTAGCCAATGTTTTGGTTTTTGCGTTTGGATGCCTTGGAGGTGCTACCTCTGGCCCCGGTGCCCACAGTGCCCACAGTGCCCACTCCTCCCTGCCTGCTGCCCCGGCCGGACTGGGAACGCCTGCTCTCGACCAGGGCGTGGTTCTGGTGGTAGATGGACATCTGGTTGGATGTGGAATCAGTGATGTCATAGCCAGCTCTGAGGTACGGCGAGTCTTCTTTGGATGAAATCACAATCTCTGGTGGGCTCTGAAGAGGTGGCTGATGGGACGTGGAGTGTCCTACAGAGGAAGTGTGAGGGGTGTCTCTCTGTCTGTCCTGCGCCCCTGTCCCAGCCGCTCCTGCTACAGCTGAAACCCCACCTTCCTTGGTCTCGCTGCTGCTGTCCGACTCAATCAGGTTTCTGCGGGAGGCGCTAAGTCGGCTCAGCGGTTTCATGACGCCACCCGTGTACTTACAAGAACTCATGGCAATCTCAGTGAAGGGGTTACTGTCCCTGCGGTGCACCAGAGGACTGGCCTGCCTGTGTTTGGAGCCCCTCTCCCTGTCCCGGTCCCTGTCCCTCTCTCGCTCCATGGAGGGCGAGTGGGACGAGTAGAAGAGGGCGTTGTACACAGGCGAGTTATCCCCACTCAGGCTGTGCTGGGACCCCAGACAGGACGACAGAGGGGTACTTGTGGGGTGCAGGGCGTTGGGGATGGGTGGAGGCAAGGGCTGAGCTCCAGAGGATAGAGGCAGCTTGGGGAGCGATGCAGGAGGTAAATTGGGTGTGGCAGGGGTCGGAGATGGGGTGCTGCCATTTAAGCGGTCGAGACTTGAACCTCCCATGTGGTTCGAGTGGTTTGATCCTGGTTGGTTGCCAGCGCTGGCAGGATGGGATATGCTGCCGAGGGGAAGGAGGAAGCGCTGGTCCTCATCCTCACTGCCTCCCAACAGCGCCAGGCTGAGTGAGGGGGGAGGCTCCATGGTTCTGTCACCTGTCTAACACACAAGAAGAAAACACTATTACAGAGACAACCACAGTAATAGAAATAAAAACGCAGACAACAGAAGATGAAACTGTAGCAGAGGTGAATGGAGCAAATAACTGGTTTTAACAAACAGCAGCCAAACATAAGTAATATAATAAGCAGTGGGGAATATTTTAAATGGGAAAATATGCTGGAATCACATCTGACTGAACAGAACGGACTAGTGTGATTCACTATGAGCCATGCTGTCCTTGCACTGCTTCCTACTAGGCTATCCTATTTTTCTCTCACACCCCAATATGCTCCCAGCCATATATGCCATAAAATGTCATTTGTTGTTACATTGTTGTTGGCCGGGCTTGTGTAAATGCTCTGGCTTTACAACATGCTAATAAGATCAAGACATTTCTGTCAGAGACTTCAGTGACCAAAAGAGAAGCTGTCACTTTGGCTGTTCCGGTAATCAAAACTTGACTAAATCTATTTGATTGATCCAAAATCATAACCTACTTTTAGTGTGATATAAGAGGTCTAGTCCCTATAGCATATTTCCTACCTCTTTTCTCCCAACCCCTGTCCCCAGGTTAGTTGTCATCAATCACTGGCTCCGTACAAAAATGCCACTTTTTCTTTTTCGTGTTGACATCCTCTCTTCTTTCGGTTGCCTCCTCTCGCGCAGATCTTCCACAGGTCCGCCCGCTCGCCACTGTCTTGGGTTTGCGCGTCGCTTCCCACAGATGGTACCTCCGTCTCAGCGTCTCTTTTGTGCGCGATTAATTTATTTCTTTCCAAAACTGTAATCAATCGACCGTGCCCATTTCGATCCGGTCAGTGACAATCTACATGTCTACAGTAAAAAGGAATAATTCATGATGACTGGATTAAATCGACCTGTAGCTGGATTAAAAATATTGGTGGCACCATAAAGCTCCTATAGAAAATGATGGAAAAGGCTAAGGTGACATCAGGAAACAGTCAGGAATTAAGTCCGGCGTGGTCTAATGTGCGCCTCCACCGATTTCCAGTCAATCTCCAGCTCACTGTCTCTCCAAATCCGTCTCTCACTCTCTCATCCAACTTCTCAGCCGCTTTCTCCGCCTCCAGTCTCCGCCGCTCTCTGCCATTGGACGGACACGCACCAGTGAAACAAGCGCTGGAAACAGGTGGAGACGCCCGAAAAATGGGCGACCCAAAACAAATGTTATTTTTTCCAAACACAATATTATTTTTATGGTGCTGTAACAGGAAAGATGGGTCTGCCCCAAACGTCAGATTATGGATACAATACCATAAAATACCAGTAGGCTACACCTTTGCCCGTGCAACATACAAGTGTCTATAAATAGTTCTACAAAATAGGATTTATTTAGTGTTTGCACCAAACCTGAAGCATATGGTGAAGAGGTGGGAAGTGACAAGACGCTTGTGGGATCAGGAAGTGGTGATATTTTGGTATTTGCTAAAGTTCCTATACTATTAACTCTTTCTATGGGCGTGAGTTTAATTCAAAAAGGTTAACACAAGGGACAGAATTCTAATTATTGTCCAAATAGGTCTAACTCATTTACAGTGGTGTGGGTATAAATGTTTTTATGGATGCCCTTAAAAAGATAGAGTTAAGAATTAAGGATTGATTAAAATGAGTTATTTTGATTTTGACCTTTGAATGCTAATAATTTCAAATGGATGTTTCTATGATCCTTTAATCCCACATAATTACATCATTCTACCTGGTCTCATTCGTTTATCATGATGCTTTTCAGTGTGTGTTTCGTACGCTCTTTAATCGGATGAACGCAGACAATAAATTGAGCACAAGAGGATTAGGATGTTTCCTTATGACCAGTCAAACACTAATATTATGCAACCTTACAGCCATCAATAAACCAAATATCATGAGCAGGACAAGCAGCGGTTTGTCGCCATGTGCCTAAACTGTAGAATATGATACCTGCATGTGCCTGATTTAATTTGTGTAATTATGGTTTTAGATGATCTCCACCATACTGCGATAAGTCCTATAGTTAACAGGACATCCATGAGTCACCCACCCATCCATGAGCAAAAATATAGGTTTTACTTTCAAGCTGAGCATACTTCGTTGAGCATGTCTAGATATGAAAGAAATGCTTAACTTGTATATGGGAGGAGATAATTTTATTCAGGTAAACTTGAATTCTCTGTGATGTACTGGTTTACGAAACAAGACACAAGAACTATTTACAAGAACCATGGTATTTTAGGTCCTTTTGTTCATTTATGCCACTCTTCGAAGCAGTTTCGGTTCAGAATCAGGCAGAGTGGGACATCACAGGCCTTACACTTCCAGGGAGTGACCATTTTCTTCCCCCTGGCCTGTCGACAAAGCACACAGCCCCTGCGTCCTGCTGTGGCCATCTTCCTGCTGTCTGTCTGAAGAGAGATGGCCACCGGCACGTGCTCATTCCCGGGTTGAGGTGTGCGGAGGTCTACAGCAACTCCACAAAGCTGAGCCGTCAGCTCCTCAAGGAAGCCTCTGTGGCTCAGCGGCTGCTCATGTCTGTCTTTACACAGATCTTTGTGGAGGAGGTAGCTGTTTGTAGCAGCAATGTCCAAAAAATGAAAGAAAAATTTCTTGTACCAGCGGATTGATTTGTGATTGACCGAATAATAATGAATCAGCTGATCAGACAAGTCTACTCCTCCCATGTTCTTATTGTAGTCAAGCACAGGGGTGGGACATGGGATATTTGAGATTGCCCAGCTCCCGTCCTGCTGTTTCAGTCTCCTCTGTATGGTTTGTCCTGAGTAGGCTTGGTGCACTGTTGAACAGATGGACACCTGCTGATTGTCCATCCATTTAACAAAAACCACAGGATCATCTCGGATCCACCTGATGGTGCCTTTAGGGTCTGTTTGTTGCAGTGCATTTTTGGTGGAGCGAGGGCATCCTCGTCTGTTGTCTCTGTAAGTGCCACAAGCACCAATATTGATGCGATAAAGATCCCTGACTAGTTTTGGACTGGTGTAATAGATGTCCATATACAGAGTGTAGCCAGAACCCAAACTGGCTCTCTTTACCAGGGCCATCACAGAGTCATAGGCCACCATACCCCACTTTCCAGTGGATACATTAAAATCCAGTGTGTAGCCACTGCTGCTATCTGCCAAGACAAAAAGTTTATATCCCCACTTTGTTGGTTTAGCTTTCGCATAGTGTTTCTGACTATTGCGAGCCTTTGACACCATCATCCTTTCATCAATGGAAATGTTCTTTTGGGCTTGGTAGTACGTGCGACAAGCGAGTTGGAGGTCATCTACGAGGGGTTTCAGTCTGAATAGTTTGTCATATGCTGGTGTGCCCTTTTTACTGTCATTTTCTTTGTCTTTATCAGGGTCACTCATGTGGATGTTACAAGATATGTTCCTATACCTGTCTCTAGTCATCACTGTTTTGGGAAACGGTTGACTAAAAATGCTGTACATTTTCCAGTATTGTGTGACACAAGGGAGTTTAACCAAAGAAAAAAAGAAAGTCAGTCCTAAATATTTGTAAAACTCCACTGTTGTAACGTTTGTCCAAATGAACTTTTTTCCATCTGCTATTCTTTTAGCAGCTTGTTTGTTTGTGTTTTTGCACAGGTTGATGACAACATTTTCAGAAATAAAAAGCTTGAATAGTTCGAGAGGCGTATATGTTCTTTTTGGGTCCAGCTGATGCCCCACAGTTCTTGACGGACAAAATTTTTTCGCTGCAGGGGAGATGTCCTCTTTCTCCTCTGTGTTCCACGGCTCAGTCGTCCCGGGCCGCACAGGAGAAGTAGTTCTCATAGATTTACTAGGGGTCTGAAGGTTTTTTGGCCTTCCTCGTGACCTTTTTCCAGGGACAGGGGTCTCAGGGGAAGAAGGGGGGCTGGTGTCTTCAAAACAGAGGTCAATGGTTGATTTAGTCTGAGGTGTAGTTTTACGAGGTGTTGATTTTAGTTTAGTGGTAGAGCCATTTGACAGAAAATGACACGACTTGGATTGTGGTGTTCCCCGTGATCTTTTTTCAGGGAGGATGCACCCAGGACGGTGGCTGGTGTCTTGTGTAACTTTGTAGGAAGGGTCTGCTGCTTCATCGTCACTGAAACTAAAACTGTAAAAGATTTTTGAAAACAACTATTAGAAACATATACAGTAATAGCCTTGAAACTGTGCCCTGTTAAAGAAATAAACAGGCAGGAGCATATTACAATTAACAACACAGTCAATAGGTTTGTATGAAGATGAAGCTAGTCACTGGTGTTGGGAGTAATAACACATAGTAAATAAAATAGGGTCACCGGATTTCTAAATCATGGTACATCTAAACTTACCAAGTTTCAGAATTCCTTAAAATTTTCTCTCATGCATCTCATAGTGTAGCCTATACTGTAAAGCGTGTGGTCTGAACATATTGACAAATATAATAACACTGACATGATAAATAAATGGAATTTTGCTGACATTGTAACATTCTTTGAAAAGGTTTTTAGGTGTGTTCCTATTGGTCAAAACGGGGACAAATTGGATAAGGTTTGTCCGAAACTGGGACAAATTTGTTGGGACAAGGAGGCTGAAATTGGGGCTGTCCCTAATAAATATGGTCATTATATTGTCATTATATCTGGTCACTTCAATGTTAAATTATTCAATATAATACTATTTGCAATGTTGGTGCTGTAGTAGGGTATAGGCCCCTCAGTCATGGGGGGCCTCTCCTCTTCCAGCACCTCCATTGTTAAACATTACCTTGCCCAAGGGGGAGGGGTGTTTTGGTCTTTTTTACCAGATAATTTATAGCCTATTTGATAGACTTGCCCAACTTTTTGTGTTGTTCTACATCAACTGTGACATTCTACTAACCAGAATCATGTTATAAACTATTTTCTATTACACACATAACATTTTGAATCATATAGCCCTTTTTAACACTGTAGTACAAAAGCTATTATACTCATAGAAACTTTCCTCAGACTGAGCCTACATATCCTACCGGTAACTTATATCGTGAATGAATACGCTACTTACGCATCCTCGTCTTCCGTAATAGCTTCTTCTTCTCCCGAATCGGTTTCAGCAGTTTCTTCCCAAAATTGTGCGTCTTCCTCTTCTGTAGTTTTGATATCACCCGTTTGTGGCTCTTTTCTTTTTAAAGTTTTTTCCTGTGTAATTACTTCTATTTGTGATTCTTCAGTCTTAATGTTTATCTTGTCTAATTCAATATCTTCAGTTTTTATCCGTATTTGACCTTTTTTCGCCTTTTTGTCCTCAGACTGGGGTTCCTCGTATCTGGAAGCGCGATTTCTTTGTTTGCGTGGCATAGTGAAAGCCAAAAATACTTTAAAAACCGAAAAAAAAATACGCTTTTTGGTAGTACAGCCACCGCCAGTCTGCAACGCACGGCCCACAAATTTCCCGCGTATAAAGATACGGGAATGTGCTTCCTGTGTCGTCAAGCCGAAAAACGCACGCTTTCTGCGGACACACCCACCACAATGGTCTGTCCTGTCGTGGACCAAAAATTTAGGAACACTTCATCAGTTGAATGGGAAAGTGTGTTCTAATCTAACTTTGGTAGGCCTGCAATATGATTAATTTGCTAATTGATTAGTCTGTCGATTATTTTTTACAATTAATCAATTAATCGGTGTGTATCAAAAAGTGCGTAATGTGATTTTTTTTTCCTATTTTGAAACAAATATGCCACCTCAGGACTTTTGGATATAGTACATTTACAGACAAAGGGTTTTTTTTACTTATACCTTAACTTGATTGTATTTTCTTTTTTTTTTTATTATTCATTGTTATCAACATAACAAGGTGGGGAGGGGGGGAAAAAACACCATAAGCCATTTAATAAAAAGGTTCAGGTTTAATTGCACAGCCGGGATCATTAAATATTTGAAACATTTCGTATTTACACCATAGAGACACCTTTAAGTGAAACTTGAGGTAGTTATCAAACAATTCAAATATTCCCTTGTGTTTTCTGTTATTGTTTAAATGTCTTTATAGCTTACCCTTCTAGTTGTGAAACAAGGCATAGCAGTTTCGGAGTGGGACAAAACATAGAGGCACAGCACATGTCTCACACCCAACAGGGGTCTTTCTGTGGCAGAGAGCACAGCTTCTCCTGCCTTTTGTAGCAGCAGTTTTCTTACAGACATCCTCACGTCCCTCACTAAAAAAAATGGGCATGTGAGTGGCAACTGTTTGGGTGGGAGGCACTAACTTTGTTCGGCGCTTTACTGGAATAGTACTGGCGCTGTCTGCTAATGCCTCAACCAGGGCCTCTCTGAACTCCTTCTGGGACATGGGATGATCCTTGTGGTTATGATTATACAGGATATAAGCATTCACAATTCCAATGTCTACAAAATGGTCAAATAAAGTGCGGTACCACTTCCCAGTCTTGTGGGAGACGGTATAACGACTAATGAGGAAAGCTGAGAGGTTCACGCCCCCCTTGTGCTTATTATAGTCTTTGACTGCACATGGTAGGGGCACATCCACCTGTGACCAGATTCTATGCTTCTTCACCTTCCTGGAGATAGTGTCTCCACTGTATGCTTTGTGTATTGTTGAACACATTACCACCTCACTACAGTCCTTCCACTTTACAAAGAGAAGTTCAGGGTTCCTAATCCACCTAAAACTGCCCCGAGGAGCATTCCTAGGAAGATCATTTTCTTTTGACTTTGGAAATTTGTATGTGGTTCCACAAGCCCCAATCTTTTTTGACAACAAGTCTCTGAATAGATGGGGACTGGTGTAAAAACTATCAACATAAAGGTGATACCCTGTTCCCA
The DNA here is from genome assembly GCA_036025885.1 of Hypseleotris bucephala. NCBI lineage: Eukaryota > Metazoa > Chordata > Actinopteri > Gobiiformes > Eleotridae > Hypseleotris > Hypseleotris bucephala. The sequence goes on from JAVQKG010059951.1 coordinate 10,005, forward strand.
GTGAGTCCAGGTCCATGAGGGACATTACAGAGTCATAGGCTGATCCCTTCCCTGTGACGCTGGCTTTCCCGTCAAAGACAGAAAAGTTCCAAGTGTAGCCTGTTGCAGAGTCTGCTAGCACATACAGTTTGTATCCACATTTTATTGGTTTGTTTTTAATATACTGCTTCAAAGAAATCCTTGCTTTTGATGCAACAATCCGTTCATCAACGGATATGTTTTGGGATGGTTGAAAATGCTTCTTGCAAGCTTCTACAATTTGTGAATATAAGGGCTTTATTTTCCCTAGTCGGTCGTACTCTGGAGTACCCTTGGCTGCCTGGTTTTTAGCATCTTCCCCCAAACTGCTCAGGTGTAAACTGCGGCACATAAGCATAAACTTATCCCTGGAGATGACATTGGGGGGAAACGGGATACTATACAGCCGGGAAGTTTTCCAGTAATCAGCAAGCGTTGGCAGCTTAAATAAACCCATAAAAATAATAATGGAAAGAAAAGAAAACATGTCTTCAATTGTAAAGTTTTTCCAACTGCCTCTCCCTTTGTATTGCTGTGATCCATATGCATTTGTGTTATCCAGTAGTGTCTTAAGAACATTATCTGTAAAAAACTGTCTAAAATAGTCAAGTGGTTTTTCAGCATTCCCAGTCTCCTGTGGGCCTGGCTGTCTTACTGGCTTGAAATCCAGTGGTGAGGGCTCCATATCCTCTTCCTCCAGTGAGTTCCATCGCTCTGTGACCGTTGAAATAGAAAGAGATGCGTCTACTGTTCTGTGTGAATTTCTGATTGTAGATGTAGGTGTGATCTCTGATAATCTCTTTCTTTTGGCTGTACTTTCTTTACAGTCCGAGTCACTCTGGTCACTCATATCAGGGTCATGTAAAGTCCTAGCAAAATAGGAACACATAAGAATGAATTTAGAACAAAAAAAAAAACTACTTTTGCCAATATAAATAGACCTTTCCCATATTTCCCATGGTTTGGGGGCGGGACCTCTTACTTACTAGTTAACAATTAAAAAAAAAACTCAGAAATCACACAGTTAGATTATGGTGCCATCATTGAGGTATATATAACAATGGAGTAATGGAGTCCTATCAGTCTCACTAAGGGGTTGTGACCGCACTTCCGCAGCCGTTTGGCTAGCCCCTGGAGGAGATTCGGCTCCACCGGGCAGCCGCAGTTGCGTTTGTGTCTCCGTTCCCATGGTGACAACCACTTGGTCAGTTATTTTAATCAATATCTCTGATTGTAGGGCAGATATCGACTAAAGTTTTTTTGATTTACATAAAGGGGACTAAAACCAAGGCGATAAGGATAGAATGGTGACTGTGGCTGCTATAGTGACTTAGCAAGGGGAACTGAAAGTCCAATGAAAGTCAATGGGAATTAGGCGCGAT
>JAVQKG010059996.1:0-18431 GCA_036025885.1 Hypseleotris bucephala
TATATTGGCTACTACAAATTTACTTATTAAATTCAATGTGGGACACCAAAACCACAACTACACAGATGCAAAGTTTATTACATCATCTCCTGTGTTTTGTGCAGTGTTTTTGAAAGGCAGCGTCTCTCTGTCCATTTGAAACAGCTGGTAAATGTCGTCTAAAACACAGCATTTGTGCGTGTAGGTGTGTGTTCGGCAGTGATTGGTGCGAGTGGGCGAAAGAGCACAACAAGCTGAACAACAACATACAGAATCCGATGGAGATTGTATCTGGGCATGTGTGGGTTGGCTGGTGTGAGCTTGAAAACCCCGGCATCAGAAAACAAGCTCACCTCGGAGGAAACTGATTTCACGGTGCTCAGTCATAGTGCTAAAACTAGAGCTTGTGTGGGAAGTTTGATGTGTGACCCTCATCCTGGTAGTCGCTCTTCATTTCTCCAAGTATTTCAGTATCCAGGCTGCTTCTTTCCCTTGGGGCAGGAACACAAAGATACATAGCAGGTCATGTCTTAGTTCTGCTGGTGACTTTGTGTTGATGTTAAGTGTACTAAAAGGCACTTGCTTGAAGGGACCTTATTATTCAATTAAACCAGGATTTTAGGTATTATAATGTAAAAGATTAAATTGAACATGCTGAAGCTGAGATTAGGTGCATGTCTCTTTGAGGCTCTCTTTCCCCCTGATGACCACACCCATTCTACCACATTAATTCAAATAAATCCTAAAATGAAGACAGGCCAAATCAAGTGTTTTTGCTCCAGAGAAGGTCAGCGCCTCAGAATACAAGATTACTCAAGCATGCATGCATAAAACAAAATACAGATTCTTGTATGATTAAAAGAAAAGTGCAATGGTGAACAGCTCAGTATAGTTGAGCTAGCACAATAGGCCCACTTTAAACTTGTCAATAGAGAAAGCAGAGCACTTCATAGCATCCGGATCCCTGTAATTTTTCTTCAGTGAACACTAGCATATACATAGGGGGTATAAAGAGCTAGGGCAGAGTATACAGATTGTTGTTCTCATTGGAAAATTCCTTGGGGCTCCAGTCTTTTCACTCAGGCAACAGGCGAGTGACTTTGAGCTACTTTTCAGTTTTACAAAGGAGACCCCTCTATTCTTACTTTGGCAACCTGGGAGCCTAATTCTTCACTAATCTCCCCCACTCACACACATCATTGTTAGGCCGAACACATATGGAAATCCATTCTTCACTTAATTGGCCAGACAGAAATGAGCTGTCCACTCCCTACAACACACTATGTACTATGAACAGCATGACATAAATACTGACCAGCACATCTAACAGGATGCCACTAATTGCGGGGTGTCCATTGCTCTTAAGTCTTTGTTGTGATTTGTGGTTATTTTTGTCGCACTAACTTCTGCTATTGCGTCTATGTACTTGGTGGCTTAGTTTCGGCTTGCTTTACTTTATAATGCTGGACAAAATCAGGTCACAAAGTGAGGCCAGACTAAAAAGCAAGTCACCGGATGTGAAGTCTATCAAGTGTTGTATTTTTGAATTTAGAAGATACTTAAAAGTTCATTAAAGTGTGTTATTTCATGTCCTTTGTGTGTCCTTGTCTTTTAGGTCATTTTAGGAGAAAACCAACCAAACCCTCCTGTGGCACCAACCATGTGACCCATCTGTGCAAAGCTGCTGACAGCATGCTTCGCCTTCACCAGACATTTGCTTTTCTCATCTGGTGTTTCCTACTACTTCAGTCTGCGGCTGATGAAGAGGCACCCTGGGGATCCACTAGCTCCACGCCCTCCAAAGGAAAACCACCTGAAGACAAACAGAACTCTTACTGGTGGATCCCATCTATCAGAATCCCATATTATCCTTGGCGTGGATCCGATAGTAGCGTAGAGGAAAACGCACTGACTACAACCTACAAAGGACCGACCGGAACAATCGATCAATCGGATGAAAAATCCGGCTCGGGAGATGAGAGCATTTCTGAAACTTCTGAAGCACCCACTACTTTGACTCAGGGGCTTTTAACCAGTGCAACACATACACATCCCACAAGAGAATCAGAATCAGCACAAAGCAGGACAGCACAGACCGACAATGACAGCCTTGTCTCAGCCTCCTACTCTTCACATGCAAGCATCTCTAGGACCAACACTGTACTCACAAGTCTTCACACAAGCACAAATGCTCCTGAATACACTCCAGCACATACCCACACAACATGGGGCACAGTGCAAGCAGTGACGACCAGCATGGGTGTTACTGAAACCAAAGACCACACTGACAGAGAGGAGATTTTATCAACTATAGCAGACAAAATGACATTTCCTACTACTTTCACATGGGCACCAACTGAGGCCATTACAGTAACCTTTACAACAGAGGGGACTACACTGACCAGCCAAAGTTTGGAGCCAACTAATCCAGACAACATGTTTATCACAGCACCACAAGACTTTCCTGTTACATATGAACAAACTACAACTACACAAGATCTCCCCACTGAAGGCAAGACTACCATAGACCTGGTAGTCCAAGAGGGGGTAGCTACCACTGCTTTGGGGATTGATGGCGAACCAACTCTGGAATCCATAACAAGCACAACTGAGAGCCTAAAGGTTAACGTCCCGATAGAAGGAGGTAAGCAATGTTTAAATAAAATCAATAGAGTCTGGATTAGCTCAATAGATGTGATCAATCATGAGCAGACAGGTCTCAAGTCGTCAATGGGTTAGTGTCAAAAGACAGTCTGATCGAAGACGTTTCTGACACGATAAGTGGTGAAAAGCACGCCATTTGCATAATATTAGTGTTAGTGCGGCTTGGTGAGTGTTCAACAAATGAAAGGGTGGTTAGTATGTAATTAACACAGCAATGGGGCTATGCTGTGGTCTATTGGAAACCATTGGAAAACAGCTGATGCTAAAATGGTTCCATGAATGTAAATGGAGAAAATGTTCATGGAGTATTATGTTGGTTAGTGTCCTTATCCACACCGTAAAATTTGATTACATTTCTGGCATTTTTCAGTTGTGTCGCTCTATGTAAAGAAAGCAATCCACATGTGGTTTATTGGAAAGCAGCTCTGGCTTTAGAAGAGAAGCTACTTTTGGGGTCCTCCACGAACCGTATCCCCAATATGACATTGAGGCTACACCTCTGTCTCCTTGACCCATCCCCCAACACTGCTGTAGACCACTGTCTGCATGCTAAATGTCTGCAGCATCCTACAGACTATAGACACATCCATCATACAGGGCAGAGGTTGAGCTACAAAATGATGAGTCGATTATTCTTTGGCTGTTGGGTGTGCTTTTTTGCAGTACAAAGTAAAGCCGTGTTTAGATGCTTTGCTTTGTAAGCATTTGCAATATATGAAAAACATATGGCAGGAAATTGTAGATATGAAATATAATCAAGTAAATGAAAAACAGAACAAGGACATGCTTGTGTCAGGAGAATTGCTGAATTTAAATTACCTTAGTAATTAAATGTGAGAGTTAATATTTGTCTGTCTATATATGCAACATTGTCCAGAGTGTGCCCCATCTAAGGCCCATAGTTGCTGGGTCAGGCTCAAGGACATTAAGTGCATCAGAAACTTTGTTAACCTTATAGGCACAGTTAACGTTTCTACAAGGCCAGGTAGTATATTTTAATGTCTACTGCTTTTTTCTGATGCACACCCCCTGTACAGTAGTGGGGGTCTGGCCTTTGTCGCCAGTAGTACCTTGGCTGTAGATCAGAATGCTAAGCGCACACTCAGCAGAAACAGCAGCCTTCCTTTGGGAACATGTGCGCGACAGTGGCTCTTCATGGATGCTGAGCCGGCTGCCTGCTGCCATTTAGTCCTCTCCCACCCTCCCATCATGTCCCCTTTTGTATTTCACAATCATTAGGCTCCTCCATAGGCACAAATCCCTGTTATTTTCCACTGTACAAGGGCTATTCAGCTAGGACAGGTCTAAAGGGCAAACGTGTCGTTATATATCAGAGAGGATGCTGGCCACACAGAAAGAAAATGGTTTTATGCACACAGAGATGTTTAATGTAATAGCATGTATATGTGGTTGTTTCTAAAGGAGATGTGAGGGGATTTGGAAAGTGAATGTACAACAGCCGCAAATTATCATATATTATCTCAATGTGACTTCTCGATCATCCCTCATCTTAAGGCAGCAACAGGTAAATCGTTTTAAACAGATTAGAGGGTGGTCACTGTGCAGTATGGCATTGTCCTTGAGAAAATGGCATCTTTCTTAAAACTGCTGGTGTGCCATGTCCTCCCCAAGGAACACAGTACAGTAGCATTCATGGTTGAAAGGGAGGTCTGTGAAGGTAAAGTATGGAACTGGGGAAATGGGAAGCTATAGATTATATGGATTATAGGGGACCTTGAAATATTGTTTTTGCAGCATGTCAGGTAGCTACAGGCCATTGATTCAATTTGTTTTTGAAGAAAACCCTCCTTCAGTGTTTTCCATGACTGCGTTTCCAATACTGTGGCCAGAGCAAGGCAATTACAGGCTATTACATTAGCACCAGCAAAGATGTATGGGATGTAAGTGTGTCAAAGGTATTAGAAATTAGATTTTTTTATGCATCTATGAAATCTAGGAAAGTCAAAAAGACAGTAATCTAAATACTCATATATTTTGTGCCATATTATAATAAATGAATACAGTAGTTCTAATCTCCATAGTGCTTGTATATTCTAAGGCAGTTTTTACAAAGTGAAGCAGGCATTTTTTCCCACATTAAGCATTGGTTTATTTCTCCTACAATCCCCAGATAATGAGGTGCGTCTGCAACACTGCGCTGTGAAAAACATCCCCTCCTAAAATGGTCACAGTGCCCCTAACATTCTCACAGTGAATGCACAGGACAAATAAATGAGTCTACAGTACTGACACAGGGAAGGCATTAGGGCCAGAGAACACTGCTGTATATTGAGCAAACAATATTAGAAAATGCAGATGCCAGATGGATTTGTTGTAACCCAGACAGCCTTCTTCTAATAATATCTAACGATTTACAAATCATATCATAATATTGTACTGATATTCTTAGACATTATGCAGCCCACCAAGCGAAGACCTTGTCTCCCAACCAGTGCTGTGCATGTTGGTTTGAATGCTTGCAAATGTAATTATTTTAATCAGTGAACATTCACAAAAATAAAAAAAAAGATAGAAAAAAAAATAGAAGCCATTTTACAAAACATGGTTAACAGCTCAGTTTTTATACAATTTTGCAGGTCTCTAAATCCATTTTTTTGTTTTAAATTTTAATACCATCAGATTATATTGTATCTTATTCATCTGTTTATATAACCAAAGGTCAATAGGTTAAACTAACCAAGTGGGTCTTGGGTCATTTACAATTAATAACTTATTCATATGCAGAACCTAGATGATTTGCATACTGAAATATTCTTCTGACTCATTATTCCTCCCACAAGTCTCATAGCATCCATCTTGTAATAACATCCATCCTGTAGCAATAAAGTCACACTGCATCTGGCATCTATCGCTTCATAACTCAACTCCCTCTCCAAAGATATGCTTATTTTATATTTTCCCAAATCCTTTTTTCAAGGACATCATTCATTTATGCCACTGTGCTATTTTGTGAGACACACTTATTTCTCTGTAGACTTAAAAAATATGATTAGGATAGTTCATAATATTGTCTTGTCAGGCCTTGCTAAAACACATAGACAAAGCCCTGTCAATCTAATTAGGTTACATGGGACCAGGCTAGTGTCTATGGATGACTGGCTACAACTAGGAGGTGGTCCTTTTGACAGAACTGGGTTACAAATTCACTACACAATGTATCCACCAAGGAGCAAAGAGGGTTAAACTTTCCTTCAATCTCCAGCTTACCCCTACTGCTAATCTAGACTCCCAGACTTCTTTGGCTGTTGAATCCCTCGTTGGAGTGAGCGTGGGGTTAAACTGTGTGTGTATTCTCTGCAGAGGTTCCAGTTGAAGAGCATCAGAAGAATTTAAGCAACCAAGATGTAAAGGAGGAAAGTGTGGTTCCTACGGAGACCGATGAGGATGAGGAAACAACGATTACTGACATTTCAACACCACTTAATAGGCTGCTTACAACACCACCACAAATGAGCACGGGTGAGTGAAATGTACTTTTATCTTCACTAATTGTGGGCTAAATATGAGAATAATAACTGAGGAAGCCAAAAACAAAAACAGAAAGAACATGATTTACTTCATATAATAATATTTATTTCTGTGTTTTTATTGATTTGTGGAGACACTATTGGATAGGCAGAAAAACAGTGACTGTATGAAGCAATGGCAGACAGAATTTATTGTGTTGAAAAGGTTGTGAAGAGAAGGGATTTTGCCCCAATTTAATGGAGAGAGCCTCATGTATACGCTGCTCTGTTGTTCGAAAGCTGAATGCGAGGGTTGATCCAAATTGTCCAGTATAGTAGAGTGCTGGCGGCCTAGCACCCTTTTTTAACCATCTACTTCTGTTATTTTTATATACTGTATCCTGTATAGTGCCCATTCTCTCTTCTGGAGCATGATATAACATTTGGGATAATTTACATTAATAGAAGTTATGATCTCATATATATCACCTATCTAGCTACTAGTTAACTTTAACTTTTTTTTATTGTTGGCATAATGTTTTCGTTGGCCCTCTCAAAAGTAGATGGCAGACTAATAATTGACTTCTCATTTTGTTCAACATACATGACCCCTGGAGAACTAAATAGGGAAATGTAATCTCATCTTACAAAATGTCATGAATATATTAGGTCCATGATGGCTCAAGTGAAATACATTCATTAAAAAGATACTCACGTGTGGCCCAGTTCACAGGATCACATGTAACCCAATTTTCTTAAGCCAGAATAGCACATGTTGTCGAGTGAATTTTAAATATAGCATTGTCAAATGTGCAGCTGTGTGACAAGACCAAGGGGACTTTAGTTTGGTATGTGGCAATGTGTATTACTAAAGAAAGATATGTACTTGCTCTAATAGACCTTCAGAGACTGTTTTGCATAAGGTTATAAGCTCCATACCCCGATGAAGAAGCAACTGGGTCTTCCTCAGTATGCATGACCCAACACCATGAGCTTTGGCTAAATAGCTTTTTTCCTGTAGTGATCTAAATTAAAAATGAAAGATGTGAGATTAAAACTGTATTGAAATGAACACAGCCAATTAGGTAGTGCTATAAGATCAGAAACCAGTAAGTGTTTTGGAGCAGTAAACACAAATCTGATAACTGAGAAAAATTAAGAAACAAAATGTACATCCTGTATTAATTTGTATCTGTTAAAATGTTTGGCATGTACTGTCGCAAGTATGAGAACTACTTACAGGAATGTGTCAGCTGACTGTTCAGGATACACTGGAACGTTTAATCTATGCACTGCACTCATCTCATACTGTGTCCAGGCCTGTCAGATCAGCCTGCAGCTAAAATAAAATGTGACTTTTTATATCATCAATGGGACAATTTAAAATGTTAAAGCATATGTTTTGCAGGAAATGTATATATTTAATATACTCCTTAACCCATCTTTTTACAATTTTGAAAATGTGATAAAAATTGGACCATACAAACATACACACACACCACTAGAAAGTCTAATCAATGCCAGTAAAAACACAGCTTCAGCGGTACTGCTTTGGTGTCATATTTCCGGCAGCTTGACATTGTACAACCTGGCAGTGTGAAATAGATGAAAATATGAATGTGTATAAAAATGCTAATGTTTGTCATTAATGTTTGTCATTAATATTTGTTGAATGCACACACAAACAAGAGTATGCAATAGCTAAGCACTTTTGAAAATGGCTTGGTAATTAGAAGGCTTTTAGACTCCTAAAAAAACAAATGCAAAAAAAAACACTTTTCTTTACTGATAATCAGCAATGTATATGCTCAAAACATATACAGGAGAGGAGACTGACTATTGGATCAGCACACAAAAAACATGGGAATAAAATAGTAAATGTCATGGCAGTCAAAGAGAACAGTCAAGAACTGCTATAAAATAACAAACCCATAGGAGTTTCCCTTTTATTACAGGCTGTGAGACAGTATAGTGAGTGACTTAGTGACAGGAACGGGTTGGAATGAGAAACACAAGAACAATAAAAGTACATTAAATAACATACAAGAAGAACTTAAAAAGAAAGGCTTTACCACATGAATTACTCTCTTAAGTTTTATGAAGTAAATAAATTAGGATCTTCAGACTGTGTGCATAGTTTAAGACATTTTGTGAGGCTAGTGCTTGGACATGACCTATTCTAAATAATATTCCAGACACCTAATATTATAGGCTACTTATATTTCTACTATGTTAATATGTCGAGTTGTAGTTGGTTCTATATGGACACTGTCATTTTCAATGGCTTTCTACATAGATTGGTGAAGAAACCCTTCCTTTCTACAAGTTTCCATTGGTTGCATTTCCTTGTAGTGAATTGGGCATGGCCAGCACAGGGAATAAATCTCAGAGATGTCCCTTTGAGTTTTGTTAGAAGAGGAAAAGCAACCGCTCCCAAAAAAGAAGACATTTTCATTAAGAATGTCATTTTATTAAGTTATAAGGCAATATATGCTACTTTAGAATTAAAAAATAAAAAGCTTGGAAATTACATCATAATCCCTTTAAACCTGTGCTTAGAGACCACAGCAATGCCTTTCTATGTGCAGCCTTTTTTAGGACAAGCAATTAAGCTCATTGTTCTCCTTTGAATAGAGTTACGTAATATTAAGTTGTGTGAGTACCCATAAATGACAAAGATGCCAAAGCATTAGTTTCCAATAATTTCTGTTTCAGGTCCAAGTCTAAATCACTGAGGGCTTAGTAGCTGATATTAGAATTAAAAGTCCTGCTCCACTCCTTTATGTGGTGGAGGGAAAATAGCAGGCGTGCAGTTGTAGTTGTGTCTTATGGAAAAGAAGAGCCTTATGCAAAAGCATGGAGCACAGATGAGTTTTCCAGGCCACTCAGTGATGGTCACACAAACACACATATATACAGTACATGGTGGTCACTCTCTGGTTTCCAAAACTAAACCACTTTGAAGCAGAAATTTCCTCTGCTGTGCTAAAACATGTCCAAGACAATCATAATTAAATGGACTTGCATGGAAACTCCAGATGGCTTATGTAATCTAAGAGACACTGGCTTTGTGGTTGTGAGTGGCCTAATTTAACACACATAGATTTTATCCCTGCTGTGTGTTTCTGTGGCCAGACCATTTGAAGTTGCAATTTCTACAGGTTTTTAAATAGAATTAGCACATTAGTTTGAAATTCATCAGTTCAAAATGCTGCTTTACTCTACAGTTTTATACATTTTAAAATGGCTTTAATAATGTCTGCCCTGGATGAGCAATTTATGTTTCTAATTTAAAAAACACAATATATCATGAAAACATCTTTTTTGTGAGCCCTTGCTTTCTCTCTGCCATGGAAATTCACATAAGGTCCATGAACCCCTATTTCCTCCTGCTGTCCACGCCACAATCACCACAGCCAATACAAAAGCAAAAAAAGCAATAGCAAAGTGTCTTCACCTTGACAGACAGGTTTACTCAAACATGCAAATATGAAACAAAATTCAACTGTGAGTATGCTTTAATAAGGAAACAATATTATAACATGGAGGAAAGCTCATAGTTTTAATAGTATAATAAAAATACAGCAATGACTTTTACTAATACATAATTATTCATGTTTCCACAGAGACTCCTGATGCCACACCGCACACAGAGTGGATATCCAGCCCAGTGGAAAGTGACATTACATTTCTTCCAGACTGCAATAAGGAACGTACTGGTATCTGCAACCTCTCTGACAGCTGGGATACAACAAGCTCACTGAATCTGATACCCACTCACAACAACACTGCCATGAACCAATCAAACAGCTTCTTCCTGATCCCTGCTTCTCCTCTGTTGGTGCCTCTATACACAGACTGGAACAGTGCCATGGCAGCGTGGGGTCTTGCTTGGGAGGTGCATGTATATGGAATAGGTTGTATGTTTGCTTTGGTGACACTGGCATCAGCTCTCAACCTGCTCTGCCTGCCGCTCAGATGCCCATCAGGATGTGGTTACTTTGCTCTGGTTAGTGTGTTCCTGTTAGCTGCAGGATGCACTAGATCTTTTTGTCTTTTATATGATGCCTATGGACATCTCGACCGCCTGCCCTCCACCGAGGCCTCACTCATGCTGTATGAAGCTCCGTTCCCCTGTCTAACGGCAGCATTTGGTCTGGTGTTTCTTCTGCTCTCAATGCGCTCAAGAATGCAGTTGTCCTACTCAGCCTTTCAGAGGCCCTGTTTCTTGGCCTGCTTGGTTGCACTGCACTTTGCTGCTGCTTTTGGTCCTGAGACCCTCCTGAAGTTTTACCATCAGAAGCAACCCCTTTGTCTCTTTTTTGCACTAGTTTCACGAGGGACGTTTGTAGCTCTTGCAGTATTTCTTTCCACTGCCTATTTTGTGTTCTACATCTATGTTCGTGCCGACTCAAAACACATATACCACCTGAACAACACATCACCCACACCCGCTGAGCGCTATAACCGCTGCCCTTTTGCTGAAAGTCGTGACTGGGACCGTGCAGCTATAACGGTCTGTATTTCAGCCTTGTTTTCGTTAGCATGTGCCGGACTGCAGTTATATGCTATGCTTAATGCAATGGGCGTGGCTGGTGGGGAAAAGGTATTCCACCCATGGTCCTGGTGGGCTTTTCAGTTTAGTTGTAGGCTGTGTGAGCTTGGGGTTTGTCTTACTTTAGCCTTGGTGGTTGTCCAACCAATCTACTGTTCAGATCACCTCCCAGCTGCTGGAAGCTGCTGGACTGAACTACTGGCCTCTAAGTCTCCGATACTTCCTGGAACATACCAGTGGTCCCTGAGCCAGCAGGAGAAGCTGGCCATAGTTGACACGGTTGGCATTGGAGAGACAGAGAGCCTCCCCCTTTACACCCTCATGGATGACAGATTTGGAAACAGCCTTAATGGTCTTGACCTACTGTACCACAGCAACCGGGCCTTAGCCTATCGAGATCTTGATTTGGATTTACACAACTCAGTAAAACTTGGAGAAGTAGGAGGTGGGGAGCCATCAGGTGGATCCTCATTCACTAGTGACTCTACTACAGACCTGAGGCCACCTTCTCCCATTAACCTGCGCCGCAGCATAGACGAGGCTCTGTTTAATGAGGCTCTGTTCCCCATGAGCCTCTTCAGCCCGAGGCCTGACCGCTGCAGTGACCAGTCCATAAACCACAGGAGTGGACTGGCCTGTAATGGCCTCAGTGATCCCCTCACATCAGATGCTGGTCTTTATCGAACATCTTCATGTGTGGAGATGACTTCTAAACACCAAGACCCTGGACCTACATCTCAACAAGACACAGTTTTAAGCCAGCAGTCTGAAACTCTGTCCACTAGTTCCAGCATCTCTTCTCCTGAGCGTTGGGGGCGTAGTTCTTCCTCTTGTTCCTTGTACCGAACATCTCTTGGTGGGTCATCACTACTTCTTTTCTCCAGTCCAACAAGACAAGCTCCAGAATCTCATCAAGAAGCCACCTCCAATCATTTAAGATCCTCCTCCCAACAGGACTTTGCTGATCACCAGAGGCACTATAATTCACTGGGAACAGCGTCACAAGAGAGTCTGGACTTAGACCTGTCATCTGAGGCCGACAGATCTGTACAAGAGGAGTTCATTAATGTATGCAGACAAATAGACTCTTTGAGCATCTGCAGTGAGACTATCGATTTATAATGCATAGTCTGGTCAAACAAGGGTTACAGTAAAGACTTGAGCATCGAGGACGTCTGGGTGTTTTGCCAAGTAAATAGTTTCCTTAAAAGTTTTAGACAGCATCATAATAAAACTGATTGTCAAAACGTGCAATTATATGAAGACGTGGAAAACAAAAACTATAGAGTTTCTTCATAAGTAATTTAATTGTGTAACAAACCCATGAAATGATAGATTGGGCAGGCTTTTACTATAAGTCATTTATGAATGTTTATGAAAGCTAAAGTGCCAAGAATGTCAAATGCCAAATGGTATTTTTTACATGTTTGATTAATGTGTAATGTTTAATATACAATAGCATTTTTAAGAAATATCAAGTTTGTACAAACTACATTTCAACATTCCAGCTCCTGTAGTACTACTGAACCATGCTTCTGAATGTGTCGAACTGTTACTATGGAGATGCAGTTACATTCCAGCCACTCCTTTACTGTGTTGTGGTTCCTCGGCGCGCTCTGCTGGTAAAAGTCAAGACTACTACCTTTTGAATTCAGCTTACTGTGTTATACCTAGACAGCATATAAGACTAATTTATTTATGTCAAAACATAACTTACAAAGTTTAATAAATACTGTTTTTAGCACTTGGTATGTACTCAGTTAATTTTTGAAAAAAAAACAAAAAAAAAAAACATTAACGACAATACTCACTGAAGATGTGAACAGTTTGCCCACCCTTCAGGAAGATGTAGGCAGTTTTTATCACTGGCCATTTGCACCATGAATACATACTGATGGTCTAACTAATAACTTACACTGATTGAGACATTGACATTTCGTTGCACTTGTGCAATGAAAAATAAACCTTCTTATTCTTATTTGTAAATGTAAGGACACAGTCAAGAGTATTGCAGTTTGATTTATTTATTCATTTTTACCATGTTGAACAGCCATTTTACCGTAAACACAACCTTAAGCAAGTATCCTGAATATTATTGGGTCTTGTGTGTCCATCTAAAAAACTATGTGTACGCTAAGCTACCAGTGTGTCCGGCACCTGAGGGTGTATTGCAATACACTGAAGCTTAAGTAATAAAAATACATTAAAAAGTAAACATAATATCTTATAAATCATTATAGTTGTGCTTTTTAGATGGACTATTCGTACACAGTGGGTACACAGAACATGTAACAGTTTAAAATCACAAAAAGCACCTATTTTCCAAAAAATCGTTTCACATTTCACTAAACTGAATCAAGAGTTGTGTTAGTAAATTACCGGTATAAATGGTGAAGAACCCAGTACATTAGAACAACAAATAAAGCAAACAATGTTTCACAAAAGTTCTTACAATCTGTGACCAATTGAGCTGACCTAAAGACAAGAAAATGAAAATGTGTACTAGTAGTAGCCAACAAATTACAACTAAATAATTTGTAGAAAACAAAGAAACAGAAGGGCAGCAGAGACATTTTTGTGAAGCTGTAGTGTGCAGTCTTAATCCGTTCTAATTTCAAGGCATACTTTTAGTAAACAATATAAAAAATGAACAAGCCCTCCCAGTCAGATCCATGTGAAGAACTGGAAAGATAAAAAGCAACTTACTGTGGAATTTTGGTTTTGAAGTTATAAAAGAGTCTGAAAGAAAGTGTATGTACACTTGGCAGTATGTACGCAATTAGAATACAGCAGAATATAAATACAGCCAAGTTTTGGCTTCGTGAAAAAAACATGCATATCAAAAACCTTCATGCTCAAAGGCCCCAGGAATATACAAGTTCAATATAAAGTTTATTTTTATCTAAAATCACTCAAATCATGGGCAAAAAAAGATCTTCTAGTATCAGTGATACATGTAAATTTTTAAACATTCCTGATCTTTAGCATTTGGTCCCTTCCATGCTGAACACAAAACAGTATAAGATGGCTACACATTTGGTTCAAGACATCATTGAAAGGGAAATGATGTCTAATATGGCAAATACTGTGGCATTGTCAACACCCCACTAAATGTATAACACTGGAAGGATGGTGACATAGCTGTCATTGCTAGAAGCTTGCACCTCAGGATACACCAAATTAAGTAAACAATATGCAGTAGAATATAAGCTGAGTCTTATTACCAAGTAGCTTTCATCTGGAATAACTTTGCAAAATAACTTGCCACAACAAACAAAACAATGTTTTAGTAGTATTATGTGACTGGGATTCTAAGGGAATCTTGATTATTGCATGGATTTTTACTAAATAATGAGCAGACAAAATAGAGGACACCTATACTGCATTTACTATAACCTACACTTGCACATTTGACATCCTAGCCTCAGCAATCACATTCATTCAATGTTTCTTGTCATTATTTTGAAAACCCTGATGCTCCTCTTTTTGAGTGGTGGTAAAGGAGTGTCAGTTTCAAGGTTTTTCATTTCCTGGTTATGCCTCATTCTTCTTAAAGCAGCTGGTTCAATCAGACAGTGTTGGATGTAAGTGAAGAGACCAAAGAGCAGAACATTTGGTCTCTTTTGGACTGAGCATGAAACACACCTTCCATCCTCACATTCAATACAGCCGCTTCTCAAAACTGTTGCAGAAAAAAGTAATAAACATAAATAAAAAGGTCAATACTGCAAATACTTCACACAACTATTACAGTCATGTTGATCTCTGTACTTACGAATGTAGACCATGAATTCCCCCCTCTACTTGTGCAGACATGGTTCGCTTTTCAAACTTAAGCTCTCCGGAGTACATCATAGACCTTGGTTTACAAGTTAAATAATTAGAGGCACAAGAGTAAATAAAGTATACAAATACAAACATTATCCAATAACTTAGATAGATAGATCTTTATTGTCCCACCAGGGAAACTTACCGAAGAACTGAGAGACTTTTTGCTCCAATATCCTGGCAGCCATGCTGGATACCAGCAATCAGGTAGGGTACAAATTTGTGGATGGATCCCTTGTCCTGGACTGAACCAGACACGCCCTGAGCCACCTTCACTTTGTCTCCTTCACTGTACGAAAAAAAGGCTTTATTTTTATTGTCTTACAATACAACTAATAGCTTACTTTAGACCTTGCACAAACCTAAAATAGCGTTTTTGGCTGCTTGTGTTCTTCTCCATTGCATCCAGGGAGCCCATACCACGATACTTTTTTAGCCGCACACCATCCGAAAAGAAGTACTCTCCGGGGGCCTCGGTGGTTGCTGCTAGCAACGAGCCCATCATCACTTAAAGAGGAGAAACACTGGTTATTTCTGTTCCCTCGTTTCATCACGTGATTGGGATTCCACATATTTTCAGATTAGATCTTACCAGTTGATGCACCCAGAGATAGAGCCTTGATGACATGTCCCACTGTTTGAATGCCACCATCAGCAATAACTGGCACTCCGAACCGCCTGGCGTACTCTGCTACCTTGTACACTGAGGTACCCTGGGGTCTCCCACATGCCATGACTACAAGACAGGTGAAGACAAAATCACACAAACATTAGGTAAATATGAT
Source organism: Hypseleotris bucephala (assembly GCA_036025885.1). Taxonomy (NCBI): domain Eukaryota; kingdom Metazoa; phylum Chordata; class Actinopteri; order Gobiiformes; family Eleotridae; genus Hypseleotris; species Hypseleotris bucephala. The sequence continues at coordinate 15,279 of JAVQKG010059996.1, forward strand.
AAAAGGGCCTGATGTTTAGCCTCCTTTGCTGGGCCCAATCTTCTGTTGTAAATAACTATATACTATGTACACGAGAGTGACCCAGTAAAAAGAATACGATGGAGACAGTTCCCATGGAAACTTAGATTGGGGGCATGCAGTATCTCCATAACAACAAGGAACATTTGCTAGCGGTAGCATCTGAGACCAGGGGTGTGACTATAGTTAAACTCGACCGCTATATTTCTTTTTAAAGGTTTTAACAATTTCTTATGTTGATAAACCTCCAGTCTACAGATTTAAAACAAGACGTTTAAGCTATTTTCATCCTTAATGTAGTACATCTGTTAAGAACAAACAAAATTGTAATGTGTATTTTGTATTTAAGATGACAGTACCCTCTTGTGTGATGCAAATTGAGCCACAGCCCATGCCCACTCTCAGAGCGTCCACACCAGCATCAATCAGATTCTTGGCCTGAGCTGCTGTAACCACTGTCAATGACATGAAGGTTAAGAGGTGCACATGGTGTTTGTTTTACTCTTTCATTATAGTCAAAGCAACTCACCATTTCCACCCACTACTTGCAACTCTGGATACTTCAGCTTAATATAATTTATCATGTTGATCTGATATACTGAATTGCCTTGTGATGAATCCTTGGAATAGAAAAAAAGGTTTACATTAATATATTAGAGGACCAGTAGCTTTGTCTGTCAATAATAAATATAGCTACATTAAATCTAAGAAGTCAATTTTACCACATGCCACTTACCAGAACAACAACATCAACTCCAGCCTGAACAAGCAGATCCAGTCTGTATTTGTCATCCTCTCTAGTGCCAATGGCAGCACCACACAGCAGCTGTTTGCGAGAATCTTTTGAAGCAAGGGGGTAGTCCCTATTCTTTTTTAGATCTGTCCTTGCAATTATAGCCACGAGTTCATCATTGTCATTCACAATGGGGAGCTTGCCTGTTTACAAGGAAAATCATGTTAATATATCTCAGAATTAGGAACAATACAAACCAACAGATTCTTGGTTTTCACAATAACCTTTCTTGCTGCGCTGCAGTATATCATTGGCCTCCTTGAGTGTGACACCAGCTGGTGCTACAACCAAATCTTCTCTCTTTGTCATAGCCTGTAAAATCAATAACATTATTTAATTGCTGAAAAAAACATCTAATTAAATTATGCTGAAAATGCATACAGTAAATACATACCTCCTCTAGAGGTCTGCCATGGTCCTTCTCAGTGAGGAAGTCTATATCTCTTGAGGTGACAATGCCCACCAGCTTACTGCCCATTTTGCCCGTCTCTGTGACTGGAATGCCAGAGAAACCATGTCGAACTTTAGCCTCAGAAACATCCCCCACAGTGTGTTTAGGGCTCATCACAACAGGATCTGTAATAAATCCCTGCTCAAACCTCTGAAAACAAACAGAACAACTGTCTAAACACTGAAAAGAAACTGTGATATTCAAACTGAATCATGAATCAGCTTACCTTTACTTTTCGAACCTCATTAGCTTGAAATTCTGGAGTGCAGTTATGATGAATGATGCCAATACCACCCATTAACTTCAAAAACAAAACAGTGTAAGTATCTATTGGATCCTTAGAGCAAATAAAAATAGTGAACAAAGATAGTCAACTTACTGCCATAGCAATAGCCATAGCCGACTCTGTGACCGTGTCCATGGGAGATGAGATTAGAGGTGTCTTTAAAGTGATCTTCTTGGTCAGTGCTGATGTTAAATCCTGGGAGACAAATAAAAGTAGAGTGATTGTCATTTGTTTCTTTTCAGACTTCGGGCAGACTTCACTAGCACATCCACTGTAAATTTTTGCTCAATATACACAAGAGCCAAACTTTTAATTCCAGCCCAAAATCTTTAAATAGTGAATTTACTGAAATTCTACATTTGTAACCACCTGTAAAATATATGGTGTGAACAGTCACAAATACAAACAATATTTGTACAACCTTTCAGTTTCCCACAACAAGTTAATCTGTTAGTGTGTAAATAACACCACTCCTTGCACATGGGAAACTGGGAAATCAGCTCTGGAATGCCAAAAAGTTCATTCTTATCTAAGACAGACATAAACTATGAAGTTGTGAACTGTTTTTCTCAAGGGTTTAGAGTGAAGGAAAGAGCAATATCCCAGCACCACATCTCAGGTCAGGGTGAACTCCACACTCACCTGCCAAATTCAACTGAGAGTTTGCAGAGCACATTAGAACTTCACAACTCCATAGTATTTCAAACTACTGCTCCCTGTGTGGCAAAACTGCCTTTATACCAATTACATACTGTATACTTTTGGTTATCCTGTGGAGTAACAGCATGCATCAACATGCAAAATTGCACTGAAAGTTGTGACTGAAGCCAAAGTGTTATTTCAAGTTGGAAAGGCTCACAGTTGTGTAAAACCCAGGAAAGGGCCAAGACTGTGTAGTCATTTAAACCAATGACAACCTGAGGAGTCACACAGGCATCTAAACTGCAACGTGAGCCCCTAACATCTACTAGAAATTGGTACATGCTACAAATATGAATAAACCAAGGAAAGGAGACTAAAGACCAGACGTCTGTCTGAGAAGTGGGAGGATAATGAACCAGACATACTCTAAACATTACGGTTAGAAAGTCGTCAGTGGGTGACCACACAAGACAGAAATAGAAAGGAAACAAGCCGTCAGTTTAAAAACATCACTTTTTATAGAACATTTTTGTGTGCAAGAGATTGTAAGCCATCCACCAGTCAGTTTTACTCACCACTTCATCAGAGGTAAAGTCAATAAAGCCAGGTAAAATCAGGAAGTCACTGAAAGACAAAAATTTAAATAATCCATGTTTGTTATTTTATACTTAATAACCATTAAGCACAGTCAATTCAAATGTTTACAATGTGCAAAGGCTAGCAGAACTGTATTTTTAACTGCTTTGCTTTGTGAGTTGCTCATGGCTAGTTCAACTGAAAAAATAAATTAAATAAATAGAGTATAAAAATAAAACCTAAAATAATTGTGAATTTTGAGAATGATAATGTCAGGAAATGTATACACCCTTTAGAAACAGTAATTTTGATATAGATACCCTCTTTACGTTTCGAATATTACTGGGGCAGTGACATTTTCACTAATAATAACATTAAGCTCATTCT
>JAVQKG010060012.1:0-32635 GCA_036025885.1 Hypseleotris bucephala
CGGACCTCTCGTCCCAGGTTTAGTGTTTAGAGCCGTCTACAGCAGTGAGCGGACGAGCGAGAGAGAAAGAGCAAGCGGACTTTCCCCACTCGCACACGCGCTACCAGGAATATTTTGAGAATCGATTCATAGTATTTGCTGAATCGATATTGAATTGTGGAAGGAAAAATTGCAATGCATTGATGAATCGATATTTTTTCCCAGCCTAAACAGAAATCCCACAAAAATAAACCACAGCCTTGACCAGTCTGTGGAAAAGCCTTCTTGACCAGTCTCCAGATGGACAACAAAAAATAAAAGGAAAAATATTACTATATAGACGTCCCACCACAAAGGACCTTGCCTTGACCTGTCAACAGATGCCAAAATAAAAAAAAATATCACCAGTGAACATTCACAAGAAACTAGGGATTCACCAGTACTAGATTGGACATCGGTGCAGATCTAGGCCTGGACCCAATATAATTGACAGCAGGCATTGATATGGATCAGTATCAGGTCTGAATAGCCACAATGATGCATCTCTAGAAGAAATGTCTAAACATGCAAAGTGCAAACACATTTGTTTTTGACTGACTTGTAGGCCCTTTACACTGTTTCCATCAGTGGTTGTAATCTGCTCACATCTTTCTGTCTTTTCAGGCTAATCACATAAAAACCCAGTAAATATGGAAATCAGATTTTAAATCATTTTGAAAGCACTTCACTGCATTGCCTAATTTGCTTTGTACATGTTGCAGTGTTGTTGATAAACTCTTACACTAGATGGCAGTCTTTCACTATAAGTAAGTATAGCACTTACTTTTTCTTGATGAAGGCAGTGGGAGACGCTGTGTACTAAGAAATGGACCGTACCATTTCTCAGTACAGAGCAAGTCAAGTCTGTTTTGGAGACAATTATCACATTTTGTTGTTGTAGATGTGTTTTTAAGAAGCTATGAACCACATCAAACTTATAAATGAAACTTCATAAACAAGGGTCACTCTGTAAATCCAGTTGAAATTTTCTTTTTTTAAAACAGTGATAACTTTTAATTTTGCCCTAGAAACCGCATATCTTTCCAGAATGAATTCCCTAAGTCTGCCCAGAGCCAATGTTAATTTATTTACACAGCAGTATTCATAACCTTAAAAAAAGTAAAGTTCCCTTCTTGGCACATCTAGAATTAAAGTAAAATTTGAAAACTATTTTTATACCAAGATTGTAAATAGTGTGAAATAGTAATGTCAAATGTGTGCACTCAGGCTGAAGAATGTAAACACTTAGACTGATGTAACAAGGACAGTAATATGCAACTATGGGTATTAGGTGGTAGTCTTATATAGTGCTTTTCTAGACACTCAAAGATTTCATGCGCTATTCATTCACTCCCAGTCTGGGGCGGAAGCGTGGCTGCCATTCTGCACCTACAGACCCTTCTGACCACCACAATCATACTAACACATTCATTCATAGGAAAGGTGGTTTAAGTGTCTTGCCCAGGGACACAATAACAGTATGCGCTCGGGCGGGGATTCGAACCGACGACCTTCTGGTTGCAGGGCGAATGCTTACCCACTACACCACTACCACCCCAATTTGGAAAAACGCCAGTGCCAGACACCCAGTAAACATACCATTAGTTCTACTTCCACTATTGATTTTAGTCCAATAAATTCTTGAAGAGATTATGTCCTTAAGTGGTTCAAGGTGTAGAGGAAATTGGAATTTTTGAGACAATAGTTACCAGTTCACTAGATCTTTACCAGTTCTTCATCTTTGGACTCCTCTTCAACATGGATGATGGAGTTTGCAGGGCTGGGCTGCAGAAACTGTATGTAATGCATCAGAGCGACTGAGACAGCTCCTGCCTGAGTGCTAATGAGCAAGACAGCGCTATTATTAACCATCAGCTCTGCAGGGGAGGAGCTGCTACCCAAGATGACTGCAAATGGTTTAGCGGGCTATCAAATGTCCAATTTATCAAGACAAGACTTTAATGTGCTTTTAAATATAATGGGAGGAAGTAGTGTTTTTTTCTTTAAGAAGTTATTACGCTCAGTGGGGAATGATAATGTGAAAGTTCTGACTATTGTGGGTGCTTTTAAAAATGAACTCTCCAATTTGAGACTCTGCGGGGTGATTGCTTTGCTGACTTATCCTCAGAATGCCTCAGAGCTGTTAGTACTCCTGATTTTCAGCAAGCTGGCTGTGGGATTGATCTTCTGGACAGAAAGTAACACATTTGTGAAGAACGTTGTGAATCTAAACTGCACTTAATAAACAAGTCTTCGAGTGTCTGCAACCAACTTATATGAACCCCTTCCAAGGCCCATAGTAAATCTCCAGTTACCAATGCCGTCATACCTATTTGACTTTCTTTAGTAGTTGTTAAGTAGTTCCTCTAAAGGTGTAATATTATGCTTTTTAATTTTTTGTTATCAATCAGGAGGATGACAGAATGGTTAATGCTCTTGCTTCCCAGCAAAGAGATTGTGAGTTCGATCCCTGGATGAACTCACGATTTCTCTGGGTGGAATCTGCATGTCCTCCCTGTGTTGCTCCCTGGGAACTACAGCTTTGTCATACCACCCAAAGAAATACATCTGTTAGGAGAATTGATCACTCAATTGATCAGTCCATTGTCCCTTGTGAATGAGTGAATTGTTGTCTCATGTATGTGTACGTCTCAGTGTTAGCCCTGCGACTAACTGACTATTATCCTGGATGTACCCCGCCTAAGGCCCACAGTTACTGGGATAGGCTCCAGACACCCGCAACCCAGGAAAAAGCAGTAGAAGATGAATGAATTTGCTTTTTTAAATCGTTAAATTACAAGACACTTCTTCCCTCTTCTTAGCCACATCTAGTTTACTCCTACACACAATCAAAACAATGGCAAGAAGTAGCAAAGTGGAATTTCTTCACCTCAAATTCAATTCCCTGTATAGACTTGATAGAAAATGTACAGTCAGCTGATTATGTGACCCCTTTAAATGGTTAATGACTATGACTATGCAGGCTGGGCACACTCCACTCTCCTTCCACAGTTATTATTGAACACTTCGATTTGTTCAGTATTGACCCTTTTCTGGTTTCTGGGCCTTATCGCTTCCAAACTCTCCTCCAGATGAGCTGATTAAGGTCTGAAGTTTTGTCCTGACAGAATCTCAATGCGGTGGACTCAGACATGACAATGAAACTGCCAAATCCAGGGAAAAGTTGACAAAATATCTTTATTTTGGAAGAAAACACTTTGTGGGCTGGCAGTAATGAGGCTTGTAGTTTAAACTTCAAATTGGGGTCTGAAGCAACGGATGAGATTGTGTAGCTTAGGGGTGGGTGATTTGGTGAAAATATGCTCCAATTACTTGGAATATAGAAACTGGAATTATTAAAAATGACTGTAATGATTGTCATAACTTCATAATACATCTTTTATTGCCATATTGCACTCTTACTGTAGTTCATATTGCAGATGAATTTAATGTTGGTTTGCATTGAAATGTCAGAATACACATTTAGGTTTGTGCCAGTCCCATGACACAAAAAACTGGTTGTCCAAAAAGGCCCTTGGTACAAAAAAAATTGGATAGAGGCTAAAAAATGGTTGAGATAGAAAGATATAGGAGTAAGAGAAAGCCTTTAACTGACTGCAGGGTGTGTGCTTTCAGGTGAAAAAAGGGTGAATGAAAAATATAAGATTCAGCAGAGAGGTCAATAAGGTGGATTGCAGTTGAAGACCATTTCATTCGGGACCAAGAATCCAACAAGAAAACAGTTTTCTATTTTATGAAAAACAATAAAAAAAATGAAAAAGTCTGAGAGAAAAGGGAATAACAAAACAACACAGCCATAAACAAAACTTCAAATCCCCTCACTTTTGTCAGAAATACTTTTTAATTTTCATTTAAAAGTTGTTGTTTTTTATAATACCACAATTTTCCAACTTTTTAAATGGTTGGTTTTGCATTTTTATAGCATTTGAAAAGTTGTGATTGTCAGTGTTTAAACAGCAACTTAAAAACTTTTTAGTGCATCTTGAAGGGCTTGTGTGATGCTTTCTGGGATACCAATGTAGGTGAATGTGAGAGTTTCCAAAAAGGGAGAGTTAATTAGTGTAATGATATCCTTTGTGGTCTATTTCCCCACAGCAACTGCTACATGCAAAATATGCAAAATTTTTCAGAAAAATGTAAATTAACTTTTCCAGTCCACCCCATAAATGATACAAGGAAACAAGGCTAATAGAAAAGGCTGCCAGTTAAACCCCTGCTCCAACCAGTGCATATTACTTGTCCTTGGGCAAGACACTTTTGCATCCAGTGTCTTTGGAATTTGTAAAGGAACATAGAAACTGTACTTCTATTTATGTAATTGTTGTTAAATGCAGTATTTGTTATTTTTATTTTTTAATTCTTGATAGAAGGAGTGGTCTTTACGAATTTTTATTTTTTTACACAGTTGACATTGCAATCATTCTGTTTTTTGCTGGTTTGCTGTTTTTGCTGCAATTGGAGAAGTTACTGTATAGAAATAATGACTGTTAAATATAAATGTTGCTAACTTTCTAAACTCAATGCAAAATGTAGATATTTTACATTAAATAGTTTGGAATCATAAAATAAATGCCATAGACAACCCATGTACCACCTCTTGGACCTACACCATAGTTTGAGAACCAATGTTATTATTATAGGCAATATTGTATAGGAAGTCAAACATTGCACTCCTCCCTCTTCATTTGAATCATTGCTGATACTTAGAAAACCACTGCTTCCATGACACTGGTGCCATTAGGTTAACAGCTAATCCCATATTGAACATAATGGTTCTATCTCTCACACAGTTCTCATCACTATCGGATCATTACTTCTGTTAATACGTGTACCTTGCAGCTGCTCTTTGTCACTGATAATTAGGAGATGATCTGTACCAAAAGATATTAAGATGAATTCTAAGGGCAATGGGTGGTATCACAAGAAATAGAGTAGATTTTCCACAAATGCTCTGATGAAGCTGGGAAATGTCCACAAGGCACTTAACAGTTGACAAACAAGATATCACTGACAAATTAAAGTACTATTTGTTAGGGGTTAACTAAATGTTTTCATCCAAAATCAACACAAGTTGTCAAAAACAGTTTAAGTTTCTCACAAGTCAGTTACAAACTGTAATAATATGTAACTACATTGTACGGACATAATGGTTAAGGATAGGGTTAGTTACAATGTAGTTACATGTCATTAGGCAAGGCAAGGCAAGTTTATTTGTATAGCACAATTCATACACAAGGCAATTCAAGGTGCTTTACAGAAGAAAAAGAGTTAAAGAGTTAAAAGTTAAAGAACATAATACAATTAAAAACACAACAATCAGTACCTTTAAGATGAATTAAATTTAAAATAACAAGTTTGAAGATAACAAAACACATTCAGTTGTCATATGCACAGCTAAACAGAACAGTTTTCAGCCTGGACTTAAACATTGTCAGAGTAGAGGCCAGTCTAACATCTTCAGGGAGACTATTCCAGACTTTAGCTCCATAAAAACTGAAACGCTGCTTCACCGTGTTTAGTCCTGACTTTGGGCACCAGCAGAAGGCCTGTGCCTGATGTTCTCAGGGTCTGAGATTGTTCATATGGGACCAACATGTCAGAGAGGTACTTTGGTGCTAAGCCATGAAGAGACTTATACACAAGCAGAGCTGTTTTAAAGTCTATTCTCCGAGCGACAAGAAGCCAGTGCAGAGACCTGAGGACAGGACTAAAATGGTCGTATTTCCTGGTTTTAGTCAGGACTCGAGCAGCAGCTCTGTATATGTTCTGTATATGTCTTTGTGTCAGCCCTGCAACTTACTGGCCATTGTCCAGGGTATAACCCACCTAAGACCCATTGTGGCTGGCTCCAGTGTGCCATGACTGCAATAAAGTGGAAAACATTATTTGCTGTTTCTCTTCAAAATGTGCGGTTAGTCATTCCCTCACTTCAATAAAAATCCTTAATTAGGCTCCACGCCATCTTTATTAAAGATTTTTAATATACATTGTAAAACTACGCAGTCTGTTGTTGTTTTTACAGCCTGCAGTGTGAAGGTGATAAAGCCCTTGAGCGAGCACTTGCTGCTATATTGCGTTGCATGTGAAATGATTCTGTATTGTTGTTTTCATCTGATTGACAGGAAAGTTCCTCAGAGGTGACAGTGAGAAGCAGTGCCAGAGAGGTCGTGCCCACTACAACCATTTTCAGCAATCAGCAAGAGGTAGCTCCCTTTACACGTTATAAGTTTGACCCATGTTAAGTGTGTTTATCTAGTAGGAAAAAAGTAAAATGTTGCTCTACTTACAAATTTTGCAGTAATCATTCACACAAAAAGTAAGTAGATCAGTCCAACTAAATTATGTGCATTCAGCTCTCATGAAGTATTTGAAATATCAAGATGCTTTTAAATTCAATATTAAATTGTCCATGGTAGTTGAATGCACATATTTATAGTAAACTGATTTACTTTTTTTGTGTGTGAATGTTGTAGTTGTTGATTCGTTGCCAGTATACTAATGGCTTTTTTTTTTTTATACAGGTGACGCATGATCAAAGGGTCCATCAGAGTGCTGTGGCTGCCAGTTATGGGAACCATTACAATGAAACAGGTTGAGAATAGTCCCGCCTTTTATACTGTAATTTCCACACATGTATCACGTGACTGCTGTTCTGTATATTAATGACTGCACCTACTATGAATGAATGAAGGATGTGATATGAAAATGAGTTCTGAAGATTTTCTATGCAGTGCCGAGTAGCAAATCTAATCACAGCAAAGTCAGGAAGGTAAAATATTGGAATGTGAAAATTGGGCAATCACCGCAGCATGGTTTGAGAAAATGAAAACTACTCAGGTTTTTAATGAAATGATTTATTTCTCTTTCCATTTCCCCGGAGCTTCCTCACTGTGAATGACTTAATGAGGCAGCCTTCTTCTTGTGTCTAATGCAGTTACGCTCGTCGGAGGAGAAGACCTACCAAAGGTTTCCACACAGGCTTTGAAGCAGCAGTATGAAAAAACTATAGAGGAAGCAGCGCCAGCCAAGGAAATCAAGGTAATGATAGTGAAAGTTTATCTAAACAGATGATGCTGGAGTTTTTATCAGTAAAAACGGTGTAGAAAAGGGAAGAAAACTGCCCATGCAATGTGTTGATAGAGAAAATATTAGTCTTCAAACATTATTTGAATCTAGTAATAAAGTAGGAAACATGTTTTTTTTTTTTACATTTTTCTTTTTTCATATACACCAAGAATAATCATTTTGTCATTAAGATTGAAAGCATACAGTTTTCATCACTTTGGCACATTTCTCATATCAGAATTGAAATCTTATTTATAGTTTATCTTTATGCACATGATGATCTAGTGCTTACGCCATGTTTATATGTGCTATTTTGAATAGAATACTGCACTTAGTATAAATGTATGTATGGATTGTTTTGAGAATATGAATGAGAAAATGTACCAAAGAACATCTTTTTAATGTGATTTCCATATCAATATTTTTTTACATTTATCTGTTTTCTCTTTTACTCTCCTTCCACTATAAAAAAACACAGGTTGATTTTGATTTGAGCCAGTTTAAATGGGTGCCAGTTTCCCAGTCATCAGAAGCTACAGCGATGGCAAGCTCAGAGTGTTCCTCCACTGTGAAGACTTCAGCAGCAGTGTTTGAGGGAGAGGACAGTTTTCCTCCACCACCTCCCCCAAACCTCATGCAATTATCACAGGAGTCCACCAAACAAACCACACAGAATAAAGTCTCAGTTAATAAAGAGCAGTACTTTAAACAAAAAAGCATTGCTGAACTAAAACGGCTTTACAAACACATAAACCCCGAAGTCCGCAAGAACCTGGAAACTGACTTCTTGAGTCAGCTCAGCGAGGCGGAAAAGCAGCATTTGGAAAGTGAGGAAATAGTTGGGGACGTCCAGCAAGCCTGTTACATGTTTGAGCGTGAGGGGAGTGAGTGCTCAAGTCCGGATAGAGAGTCTGTGGAGTGGGACGAAATCCTTAGAGGGGAAGTGCAAAACAGGCGCTGGATGTTTGAAAATCAACCACTTGATACAATTAAAGATGATACGCCAGATGAGAATGAAGTAAGGAATATTGCACAGCAGGAGATTATTGCAGGTAAAGATGTCAGATACACAGCTTGGATGTTTGAAACTCAGCCAATCGGTGCTCTAGGGAATGAAACAGCGGATTCAAATGAGGAAACAGAGAAAAATACTGAATTAGCAAGAGGAGATGTACGCACCGCTACCTGGCTTTTTGAAACCCAGCCACTAGACTGCCTCAATAAAATCTACCAAGAAGACGAGCTAGACACAGATGAAATCACAGCTAAAGATATAACAGGCGGAGATGTGAAGACTGCAAGATATCTATTTGAAACACAGCATTTGGATAGTCTTGGTAAAACTGAAACTATTGAAGAAAGTCACTTCTTGAGCCTCAAATCGGAGCTGGAAGAGATCAAGGGCGATGTAAAAACAACTACTCGAATGTTTGAAACTCTGCCCATATGTGTGATTAGGGGCGAGTCAGGGGAGATGTTGCAGATAACGACAATTCGAAGGGAAGAGACAGAAAAAGGAGATGTTAAGACTTCACGCTGGATGTTTGAAACGCAGTCTTTAGATATGATCAATAAAGACCCAGCAAAGGTTAAGCTTATCTGTGGTATTTCTATGGAGGACAACATCCAAGGAGGTGTTAACAAAGGTAGATGGCTTTTTGAAACAAAGACGCTGGATTCAATTAAGGATGAGGAGTGGGAGAGTGTGAGAAAACAAAGAGAGGAGATTATTGGAGCTGATGTGAAGAGGCACTGTGAGGTATTTGAGACACAGCCTATGGATACTCTGAAAGATAACACTAATGCTAGGCCGCTTCCTTCTGAGGAGATTGTCGGAGGGGATGTACAGACAGCAAAGTATCTATTTGAGACGGTCCCAATGGAAAATCTCAAGGAGTTGCAAGAAGTCGGAAAACTGAAGAAAATGGTTGCCTCTGAGGAAGAAAAGGGTGACGTGCGACATCAGAAATGGGTTTTTGAAAGTCAGCCGCTGGAGAATATACGCGAGGACAAGAAGCAGATCACACGGACCGTGAATATTGAGGTGCTCGACAAAGGAGATGTGAGCAACTTTAAAGAAAGGTTTGAAACTATGGATTTAAGTAAATGTGAAGGCGCACAGAAAATACAGGTAGAAGGCGTCACAAGCGGATCTGTGAAGTCAAACAAAGTTCTGTTTGAATCAACCCCTATGTACGCTATGCAGGACAGTGCTGGCCATTACCATGAGGTGAGAACTGTGAGGCGGGAGGAGATTGTGAAAGGAGACGTGCGGAGCTGCAGGTGGATGTTTGAAACTCGCCCTATTGATGAATTTGATGAAAGTATCAACAAGTTTCAGATTATAAAGGGCATTTCAAAAGAGGAGATTCAGTCAGGGGATGTCAAAACAGCTAAGTGGTTATTTGAGACACAGGCACTGGATACACTTAAATTTGAAGATGAAGAGAATAAAACTAAAGAAGAAATTCACATTGAAAAGGGGGATGTCAAAACCTGTAGATGGCTATTTGAGACTCAACCAATGGATGTGTTGTATGAAAAAGTGGGAAAAAGTGAAACAGATGTTGAAGTACAAAAGGGTGATGTGAAAACATGCACTTGGCTGTTTGAAACTCAGACTTTAGACAATATTCGTGATCATACAGAATCAGAGGAGACCATTTTAACAACATGCACTGTAAAACAAGAGGACATACAAGGTAAAGATGTGCGCCTGGCTCACTTCCTCTTTGAAACTGAAAATCTGGAAAACCTGACAGGTGAGGGCACAGGGTCTTTCCGAAGGGTTACTAAAATTGACATTGAGTCCGGTGATGTGTCTAGAATGAAGTACATCTTTGAGAGTCGTTCCTCTGACATTATGAGCTCCACTTCAGAGGAAACTATGCAGAGGTTGAAGACGCAGCAGGCAGAAGACATACAACCCGGAAATGTGGTTAATTGCACATGGATGTTTGAAACTCAGCCAATTGATGCCATACATGAAGATTCCACCGAGACAAGGGAAATGCGCACTGTGACTGACGTTCAGGGCGGTGATGTTAACAAAGGTAGATTTATTTTTGAAACATACTCTTTGGATCAGATAAAAGAGGAGTCAACAGAAACAGAAATATCTAAACTCACCAGTATTTTGAGAAATGAGAGAGAGAAAGGAGATGTCAAGAATTACACAATGATGTTTGAAACTCAGCCACTTTATGCAATCTGTGACAAAGAAGGGCACTATCATGAGGTAACAACAGTCACTAAAGAGGAAATAATGAAAGGGGATGTTGTGGGGGCCAGGTGGCTTTTCGAGACAAAGCCACTCGATTCAATTAGGGATTCTGAGGATGTGTATGTAATAAAAGCCGTGACTGAGGAAGGAGTCAACAAAGGAGATGTTAGCTCAGCCAGATGGAGGTTCGAAACTCAGGCACTTGATGAAATTGCTGAGGAGATCAAAGTAAGGTCAAAAACAGTCGATGACATTCAAGGTGGGGATGTGAAGACAAACAAACAGCGATTCGAAACTGACGTATCTCAAAAGTACATCAGAACTGTTAGTGTGAGCGAGATTCAAAAAGGTGACGTCAGAGCCGCTACATGGATGTTTGAAACCCGCACAATTGATGAGATCCGCGGCGACGCCATGGAGCGAGTGACAAAAGAGGAAGTGATGAAAGGAGATGTCAAACAGTCTGTGTGGCTCTTTGAGAAGGAGCCCCTCGACAAAATCAAAGAGAGTGACAGCACAGGGCCAGCTGTCGCCAAAGAGGAGATTCCACAAGCTGATGTGAAGACAACAACGTGGCTATTTGAAACCACTCCTTTCCATAATTTCAATGAAAGCAGTGTGGAGAAGAAAGAAATCATTGGCAAAAGCATCAAAGAGACGCTTGAAGAGCTGTATAGTCAGAAAATGGTTGAATCACAAGGCATTCTGATTGAGGCAGATGAGATTGGTGATGTGCGCATGGCTAAGTACAAACTGATGAACCAAGAGGCCCTAGAAATTCAAAAGGAAGAGGTCATTCGCGGGGACTTGAACAATATTATGATGAACCTTCTAAACCGCAGGGAGACCACTGAAAAGGCTATAACTATTGACAAAGAAGAGCGGGGCGACATCAACACAACAGTGAAGCAGCTATTCAACCAGGAAAAAGAAATCAATGTCGAGAAAGAACAGATTATTCGGGGTGACATTCAAGAGGCTATAAACAATCTTCTCAAAAGTGAAGGTTCCTCCAAGCGTGGCATCCTGATTCAAGAAGACGAGAAGGGAGACGTTAAGATGACTATCTATTCTCTGTTGAACAAAGGGGAGAGTGAAAGCATGGAGAAAGAAGACATTATTCAGGGCAACGTTAGCAAAACACTACACCGTTTGCTCTCTAACTCGGGAGCGGAGGACTCGAAGAAGATAAAGGTTTTAGACACAGAAAGGGGAAATGTCAGTTTTTACTCCACATGCATTGAATCCGGGGCTCTGGATTACCTGAAACAACTGCAATACGAGCCAAATGAAAACTTGGAAAATGTGGAAAAGGAGCGTATAATTGGCGGTGACATTGTAGAGACAAAAATACTGCTTCGTAAGAATCAGCAGGAAATTGGTCGTACGGTGGCAGAGGACGAAATAGTTCCTGGGGATGTACACAGCACTGTTAAAGTCTTTATGACCGAGCCCACTGTTAGCTATAAAAACCTGGAGAAAAGGGACATTGTGAAAGGCGACCTCAGTGCAGCCTTGGATTCACTAAGCCAAGCCATCAATCAGAAAGTAGTTATAGAGAAAGAAGTAGTGGTCAAAGGGGACATTCCGACTACTCTTAGATCCTTAGAGGAAGCACAGCATCAAGCTAAAGAATTGGAAAAGCCGGAAATCGTCAAGGGAGACATCAGAAGTGCCCTAGAGTCGCTGGAGAAATCCGCAGCCTCTAAAACAGAAGCAACAGTTGATGATTTGGTGGCAGGGGACATCAAAGGCACATTGAAATCCCTGGAGGAGGCCAAGCAAGCTGTGAGAGAGGTGGAAAAAGAGGAGATTGTCAAAGGAGACATCCACAGTGCCATGCAAAATCTACATGAAGCATCTAGTGATAAAAAAATTTACCAGCATCAAGTGAGCGAACAAGGGGATGTTAAAGCAACAATCCAGCTGCTGTTTGAGCCCTCAACCTCTCCAAGAATGCAGCGCAGAGGCAGCACTGAGGGAGATGTAAAAACCTCAATAAAGTCACTCTATGAAGGACAAGAAGCGACACAAATTGAAAAAGAGGAGGTGGTAAAAGGCGATGTGCAAGGAGCAATTAAATCTCTCATGGAAAGGAAACAGTATTCAAAAGTAAAACGAATGTATCCCAAGAAAACAAAAGTGTGCGTGAAAAATCCATCAAGTGCAAAGCAGGCAGAGCATGAAGCTGGGAGTGAGGAGAGTGGAGGAGCAGCAGTCAATGCGGCCCCCGCTGTGATAAACCTCTCAGAGAGCAGTGAGTCACAAAAGCACGTACACAAGCACAAAGAAACTAAATTGGTGAAAACAGAGGTAATAACCCAAGAGGAGCACTCTGCGGCTGCTGAAGCCAAAACAGAGAATGCTCATGAGGCCGCTCAGAAGAAGAACATGAAAGAAAGCAAACAGATATCGGTGCCCCCTCAGAAATCACAGGCCCCAAAGCCCATTATGATAAAGAATAAACAAATGGCTAATAAAGATCAAACAGAGATTAAAGCCAGCGACGTGAATGTGATGAAAGAGAAGCACAGTTTATCATCGCAGACTAACATTTCTACAAAGACAATCACACAGGTTCAAACTTCACAGACAGTTACTGAGAAAGCCGTCTCACAAAAAGCCCAGAGTGTAAATGAGCAAATGTTAGCGTCGCAAAAGCAAACAGACGATAGGGCTCTCTCACAAAAGCAGCAGAACATCAAAAATGTGAAAAGTGATTACAGGAACCTCAACGTGAGAGGGAAAGGTATGATCAAAAAGCCCAAGCCAGAGATTCACTTCCCCCCTCCGCCTCCGACTTCTCCTCCACCATCTTCAGAATCAGAGCTGTCTTTACCACCACCACCATCACCCGTGTTGGAGAGCCCGGCTTCACCCACATCCCGGCCTTCTATCATTGGACAAGACAGCGACCTGCCACCCCCTCCTCCTCCACCACTTCCAGTCGAATGCATGAAGTCCGAAGCTGAGTTTTTCCCTCCTCCACCACCACCCTTTGCATCTACTTCTGCTGTGTCCGGGCCAGACTTTCTACCCCCACCTCCCTCCCAGCAAGAGCTCAATGATATCCCTCAGCCTCCAGTATCCAAGCTCGGGAAACCCGCCGGCAAGCCAATATTCAAAGTTCCCAAAACACCAGAAGTGCAAAAGCCTGTACAGGTTAAACCCACATGGAAGAAAAAACAAGAGATGCCCGCTCCTCCTACTCCTCCTCCTCCACCACAGCTGCCTCCAGATCAAGGAATGTCAGTGGAGCAAAAAGAAGACACTAAAGTTCAGGAAGTGAAAAAGATTGAAACATCTCAGCAGATTGAAGCCAGAAAACAGGCACAGACTGAATCAACAGCAATGTCAACAACAAAAATACCAGTATGTATCCCAAAGCTAACACAAAAGGAGAGCCCACAGCTGCCTAAAAAAGTCTTTCCTCCTCCATTTAAATTGCCTCCAGCCCCTGAGCCCTCCCCAACCCCCCAGAAGAAACCCTACGCTCGCAAATTTAAAACCCCTCTTATGCTGGCAGAGGAGCGCTACCGCCTGCAGAAGACAGAGAAAGAGGATATAGAAAAGAATAAAGTTAAATCACCCACTTCACCCCCAATTAATACACAGATCTTCCCTTCTGTAGAAAGTACTGAGATTTCTACTGCAGAGAGCACAGAAAAAGAGGCTGTAACACAAGAAACAACAAAGAAGGAAGAGACCAAGGCCATTTCTAAAGAGGAAACATCAGCACTAGAAATATGTGCTAAGAAAGGGCCTTCACATATCCCTCTGAATAAGCCCCAGATCTCTGTAGTCACTAGGAAATTAACCCCCGGATCCCCAAGTGCTTCCCCAGATAAGAAGCTCTCAACAGAAAAAGTACAAGTTTCAGCTGATGTTAAGAAAAGTCAAACTTCTCCAACATCCAAAATTCAAAGTGTTTTAGCCGCTGAATCTCACCATGAAAGCTCACATATTGAAGTCCAGTCATGTTCTAATGTGGTCACTTCTTCGGTCACGGAGCAGCAGCACTTTATTAAGAAATCCAGCACCAAGTCTATCTCTGCCACACAGAGTAGCACAGTCCAGGAAAATGTAAATCTTCAAAGCCAAGCGGCGGTCACATTGAAAGCTGAGGATGTAAAGAATATTAATGCGCCTGTGACACAAGAGGGGAAAACGACTCCCTCCCAACCCACTAAAATCCCAAAGGTAACTCCGAGTTTCAAGGTGAAAACGTTTAAGATGCCGGCGGAGAAAAAGGAGGAGAAATCTGGCAGCGTGGCACAAAAAGAGTCAATGAAAAGTGAAATACAGCAGGAAAAAAGTAGTAGCATCATAGAGAAAAGTGAGACAAAAGTGCGTCAGGAAAGCAGCCAGCTGACATCAGCGAAAAACCAGATGACTAAAACAGAAACGAAAATAAAGGAGAAGAAAGATCAGGCGACCCCACCTTTAAATAATGTTGAGGTGGAGGTCCAAGTGAAAAAAGGCAAAGAAATCCATAAGAATGAAACAGAGGTGAGGCTGTCACCATCAGTTACTGTTTTAATGCCCAAGGTGGCTAAGATAACAGCAAGTCATCAAGGCCAGAGCCACGCATCTGTCTCCCACAGTCAGCAGAGCATGAAGGCCGAACACATTCAAAGACACAGGGAGGAGGAGGTGGTGGTGATGGAGAAAGTGGTGCAGCAGAGCCTTCAGAAGCAAGAAGCCGTTCAAATGCAAAAACAACAAATAAAGCAGCAAGTAGTAGTCGCCGCCGAGGCAAATAAAATGCAGATGAAAGCTGTGAAGCCAAAGGGGGAGAGCAAGGATATATTGATGAAAGGGACTGAAAAAATGGCCCCTAAAGTTGAGGCTCAGTCTGAAGAAATGACGAATTCAGAAAAATGTAATGTTATGCAAAAGCTGCTCATTCACATAAAAGAACTGGAGGGCTTGCCGAGCAAAATAGACTTCAACACTGTGGGGATGATTATAAGCCAGCTTCCTGACTGGATGATGGGCTCAGACGAGAAAAGGAACTTAGGAGGGCTCGCTAAACAACAAAATAAGAAGAAACTCAAGGAGATGGTGCTTTATATAAAAACTATTGTTCAGGCGAAGCTCACATTTTTGGAGGAGAGTATAACTATTGTGGTTGAAAAACAAGGAAAAGAGGCCCCACCTGCTCCACCACCAGTGCCTCCCAAACCAGATAAAAGTTTCAGCGGTGCAAAGATTTCAAAAATTAGTCTTGGCTCAACCAAAACAGAAAAAAAGGCTGCTGAAGAGAAAAAAATATTCCAAGAAACAAAGGTGCACCAGGAAGTGACAGAGATGGCAAAAGTTGATCACAGAGTATCCTCTCCACTAGCAAGCATCCGGACACCTTCCCCAACTTTTATAAGTATCGAATCGAGAAGGACAGACTCTCCTCTTCAAATAACCCCATCTCCCCCACCATACAAATCTGTTGGGACACCCCCGCCCCCACCTCGTAAAGTCCACACTCCCACATCAACATTCACCAGGGCTTCTCCGTCTCCAACTTTAAGCCGCTCTGAAAAACTGATGAAACTTAGGGACACCACATCAAAACTGTCCCGTGGGATTACCCCTACTCCTCCAATGCCTGTACCAGATTGTTTCATAGTGGAAAGAGAGCACTCCTCCTCATTTAGTGACAGGGGGGACACTCCAACTCAAAGAAGTGAACACGGACTAGTGGACACAACAGAAATGGTGGACTCCATGATGACTGTGAGAGACAAGAAATCATTTTTTGAAGAAGCACAGAGAGCGGAAGTGAATAAGACATACATAAGGAAGGATCCTATTGATATACCTGAACGCCTTGGGCCTGACGCTGAGGACGGTGCCGTAGCTGTGTCTATTGAAATTTTTAAAGAAGATCTACCAAGAGTTGATCTGTCTAAACTGGTGACTAAATTTGAATCCCCAAAACCAAAAGTGTACACCCGGAAGGAGCCTATAGTAATTGCAGAGAGGCTTGGTAGTGACACTGAGGATGCAGAAACTGACCCACATACACCTAAAACAGAAGAAATCCCTACATTCAACGTCAAAGCAATAAAAGATGTGTTTGAGACTGGAGAGCACAGTTCACAAGCAGCTAAAGAGCTCCGAGAGCAGATCGAAAGGCGGGAATCAGAGTCGGTGTACTCTGAGCCAGTGGACCACTCTGCCACCACATCAGTCTCTGAGCAATTCTGTAGCATTGACGACTTTGGAAACGTGACGAGACAGACACAAAGTGCAACCGAGATGCACTCTGAGAGCTCTGTGACCCGAGGTAATCCTCCGTCTTATGCTGATGTGGTGAGAGGCGCAGTTGCAACAGTGGAACTGCCCCAGGAGGTCGCCACCGAGGAACTGCTGAGAAACTTCCAGCAGTCCTGGGCCCAGAGCCAAGGAGTCTTCCAGAACCTAGGCTTTAGTGTGACAGAACAAAGGAGCTCTCAGATTGTAACGCATCAGCAGGAGACCGTAGTGACTGGTAAAGACGCCTGTGGCATGTGGAGTGAGAAGGCCTGGTGTGGACTGAACTGCACTGTGTGACAAGAAAATAATATAAACTTTTTTCCCCTGTTTTTTCTTTCATAACAGCCTAACATTGCATTTGATTTTGACACCTTTTACAATTCATAGGTTGTGAACTTGCCGCTGTTGTGGTTTTTATTTATTGAACTAATATTTCACCTTTTCTGAGTGTGGAGTGTTTTATAAAAATACATAATAACAGTGGTGATGTTGAAATGTCTAAGTCAAAATTTGTAATAGGGGCATGATGACTGTTTTATTATAATTGCAGTAATTAAAGCGTGTCTTACAGCTTTAGTACTAATTAATAAATCTTCAACATAAAAGCCATTTCTGAACATTAAAGGCATTTTGAATACTGTTACTAATTGCACCATTAGTGCTATGAAATGTTCTCAAAGGATCTACTAAACTGAAGACTAAGCTGTCAAATTAATGTTTTATAAAAGAAAAGTAAAATGTTGTATTCTTTTCTCTTCGTAGAAAATTCGAGTTCCCGAGTCCGAACTGTGCAGGGCGTGCCGGAAGAGAGTGTACCCCATGGAGTCGCTGATCGCAGACAAACTAAACTTTCATAAGAGCTGCTTTCGCTGTGAACACTGCAAAGGCACGCTAAGGTACACAAGATGTTATCTGAAATGCATGGGATTATTTTGACTGTGCTGCCCTATAACTTGTTTTTTATTTCCTTCTCATAGCCTTGGCAACTATGCTTCTCTCCATGGACGAATGTACTGCAAGCCACACTACAAGCAACTATTCAAGTCCAAAGGAAACTATGATGAAGGATTTGGACACAAGCCACACCAAGAATTGTGGAAAGATAAAAACCAGCAAAATGCTAATGTCAAATCCCCATCAACGCCAAGGAAAAATACAGATCCTAAAAACTCGAGCAGTGCCACCTCCATAGTAGTGAACCAGGAGAATGGTGTGAAGACAGAGGAAGAAAATAGGAGATCAGCGACTAAGATCTCTGTGGTATGGCCTCCCCAGACAGACAGTCCAAAGAAGCCATTCTCTGTGGAGGAGGAGTTAAAGCTGGTGAAGCCTTCATGGCCCCCTAAGGAGACATCTGCAGATGATAATGCACCAAATGAACCTGTTAAATCCTCATCAAAAGTGAGAAATGTTCCCACTGCAAACATTCAAAATGGCAGCACTGTAGCAGAGAAAGTAAAAACTCAAGATGCCCCAGCAGCTTCGCAGGCTGTGGCCTCGCCTGTAGCGATGGAACAAGTGAGTAATTCTGCCCCTCAGGAAACTTCAGAGTCAAACAGTCACAGCCAGACTGTGGCACAAGTGGGCTCCCAAATGGACTCTGGAGAGGCGCCTGGAGTGGATGTGAAAGAACAAAGTAAAGTGAATGAGACAGGAGATGTGTCTGACAAGAATCAAGTGAAAAGTGTGGAGGAAGTGAAAGTGAATGGTAATGCTGATGAGAAATGTAAAGATACAAAGGAGGCAATGGATGCTAAGAATAATGCTGAGGCTGTAAAAGTCACTGTAATAGATCAGAATCAAACCACGGGCCAAGCAGGAAATGTTAATTCCAACAATAACAATAATAATAACAGCCTTACAATGGCTGAGAAAGACAACGTGTTTGAAGGTCTTAATAAAAGTGACACTAATAAAAGCCAGACGCTATTTTTGACAAACAATGATTTTGATTTTTTTCAAACCCATCAGTTTGAAGAATCAAAATGGATGCCAACAGAAGTGCTGCAATTGGCACAGAGGGATGATGCTTTTGTGCCAGCAAGTGCCAAATGCAGTGAAGCCACAGACTGCTTTTCAGACACAAATTTCTTTACAGAGACAGACAAGGGAACATTCCTTTTCCAAAACGAGGCCACTGAGCCAAAGATTGGCACATCAAGCTTCCTTGAGGACATTTTCGCCGGCCTAAGTACCAGCAGCACAGCCCCAATATCTGATTTGAAATCCAACATCAGTCAAACTGGGAGCGGGCCGCCTACAGTGTCAGCGCTGGACGACCTTTTGGATTTTGGAATGGATCTAAGAGGGAGCACAGATAAAGGAGAAGATGTGAGGGCGAAGGATGATAGGATTGCCACAAACTACAGTGTGAATACAGACGTCTTTTCTCTGTGGGCAGACAATGATGACAGCCTGACCGTGGAGGAGCAGATCAAGAGAAACAGATACTATGATGATGAGGATGATGAAAACTCATGAATCCAGAAAATTCTGCACACATCAGTCACATGACCACATATACTATACACACATGTCCATGGAGAGATCAAGTACTCTGATTTATTTTCATGTAGTTTTTATACTGTGTTTTTGAATAATACATTTGCTTGTTTATTCTATACCTAGCTGTTTGATGTTGATTAAATGCACCTGGTGTGCAGAGAAAAAGTAATATGGACATTTGTCTTTGTATGTCTGGCTACATCTCTATATTATTGCTGACTTTAGAAAGCTTTCATATGAGGATGTTTTTTTTTTCATTAAAGTCTATACAACGTGCATTAATTGCAAACTGTGTTTTCTGGCTTTAAACAAATGGCTGTTGGGTTACTTTTGAGTCTGAATAAAGGTTTTTCATTTTCGTTGTCTCCTTTTTGAAATAAATCTTTCCTCTGGACAATATGACTTTTTAATCAGTGAGTGCCCAGACAGAAGAGATTTGTTGTGATTCAGTGCTGTATCCACTCCGTATGGCTGAGTAGTTTGATGTATGGGCTACCTAGATAACATGGTCCAGCTGAGATCTCTTTGGTGAAAGGCCTATTGATTTTTTACTGATAGAGCAGGTCTGTTGTAGGTGTTACAGATTTTTCCATTAGGTGGCTTGTGTCACTTTAGACAGATATTTTTTCCTTCCCAGTTACTGCTTGAACACACTGGGTAATTGCCTCCATCTAAAATATACTGCTATGTTAATTAAACAAGCAAAAACTGTATAAGTGTCAGTATGGATGATTTCTTAACTATACATGGTCACTACATTGTGCTGACAGTCCCTTAGGTAGTATTGTGGTTCAGAAATTAGGTATTCTTCCCCAAAAGCTCTTTTCAGCTTTTTAATTGGGCTATTTTTCTGTAATGTTCATTGACACAGTAGATGCAATATTGTATTTCACCCCATTGCCAACCAATTACATTTCAGTCAAACTGCCAATTCACCCACATAAAAATGGCCAACAGATCATAAAACTGTATATGGCCAGCTGTTGACATCGAGGATGTTATGGTCTAAAATTAGTATACGGATTAGACACAAAATTCCCATTCATTCTGAAAAGAATATTTGAGGTTAGAAACTAATGCTGCATAAAAAGGCTTGGCTGTTGTTGTCCATCCCAAAGGTAGTTGATGGGGTTGCTCCAAATCTGGATCAGGTCTACATCAGGACTAGGTCTAGGACAAGACTGAACCAGGTCTAAAACAGGACTTAGGTCTAAATCAGGACCAACAAACTGACTAAACCATTATCAAATTAAAGCCCCCACAAGAGGACCAAAGCCTATATACATCCCACATAATTACTTAAACTGCAATAGACTGACCTACTAGAACTTATGAACCATTAGTACCCATGCCACAGTTTGAGAACCACTGGCCCATAACTTTGAAGCAGTCGTCTGGGATTAAAAGCCTATGCCTCTCCCTCTCACTGATTCCTCCCTGCAGTTAACATGGAAGTGAGTTTATTTTGCCGTTGCACCATCAGTTCAGCTGGCTATAACAAACGGCCGCTGTGTTGCTTCAAAGTCAACCCCCTTTAAAACAAAGCTGCATCCTCCTGAGCTCGTGCGGGGTCCTTTGGCTGCCCTCCCTCTCCTTTGTCTCTCTGCTCTGATTGGTCCGCCGCTCTCCTCCGCCGCTCCTCGCTCTCGTTCAGCAGCAAGACGCCGAGCAGAGGAGGACTTCACGCCGTGTGGAGCGGACAAAGCGGAGAGAGAGCTGTTTCTGTAGCAAGTTGCAAGCACCGTACGGGACGAGGAGGATAATAATACAGGTACGTGGGAGAAATGCTAACGACATCGCTTTTAAATGGTGTTTTCTGTGCACGCGCGCGCTAATTAGGAGCAGCTGGCTGTCTCGTGCAACCAAACGGATGACATTTTTGGCAACGCAGTTCAATAAGTAGCTGTATTATTCCAATCACTTTTTTTTAAAATTCTTTAATAGCAGTAGACCTGTGGATTTTGCATTGTAGGTATTGTATTTGCCTAATTTAATCGTTCATATAACCACACTTTTTGAATGCAGTGGTGTTTGAAACTAGCCTATTTAATTTTATTTCAAAATGTCTATGTGGCAGGCTTCAAAGATGTATTGACCATTTTGGCATTTGGTTTATAGCAGTGAACTTGTGTAATAGAATGCTAAAAGTGGTATTTGAATCATTTTGTTTTTACTTCATAATATTGTCTATGTGGCAAGCTTTGAATAGTCTGTGTCCCCTTGACCATTAGACCAGGCTTAGCTCACGGGGCGTATTCTATAAAATCATTAAAATATGTGTCTGGTTTATTGGCAGGAATTTATGTCTCCTAATAGAAAAAAAGTGGGAAGCGTGCAGACAAATAAATCCCCATAAGCGCTTGAGAGCATTGTGCACTTTACTGCCTGATATGAAGAACAATGATTAATCTGGCTGCTAATCCATGTCACTAAACATGAACTAGTGAAATCCATCAGCCCCTCTGTTTTATTGTATAAAGGGATGAGGCGGGTCAGCGTGGCATGCTTTATCACTCTGTCAGACACTGCAAGAAGTGGATTGGGACAGTAAAATGAGAAAGCAAGTATATAACCCCTCTGCTCAATGGGATTTTACCTTGTAGTCAAAAGGTCATAACAACAATTCATGGTCAGTGTCTTGACTTGCTGTGAACAGTGTGCCTAAGCCCTCCAAAAAATCCATTCCGAGAGATTTATCCTGACAGTTGCTTTGAAACATGAATGCAGCTTCTCCGCTCCTGCCGGGCTAATCCGACTCCCTTTTTCAGGAATTACACAGATCCTTCAAGTGCTTTGCCTTCAATACTTGTTCTCATTGTTTTGTGCGCCCCAAAAAACCTATGCCCATTTTTTTTGTGGTGCTCAATCGTTACAATGCAAGCCCGGGTCGTTAATATATTCAGCCCTGCCAAATTCTCTTAATTTGAAGCCGATGAGTTGGCAAAAGACCAGACACTGATATTGAATGAAAGAGGGGGAAAAAATGCCATTTAATTTCAGAAATGTCTTACAGTGTCCCAATCATCTGGGTTGATATGGGGTATAGAGGGTTTATCTCAATTAAAGGAGTTGATGGATGTGAATGGAAGCTTTGTTCACTTGGTTGGATCTTTTTAAAGCCCTTGTAGAGTTTAGAAGAGGTGGTGACTGAGCAGGGGTCTTGCTGTCTTTTTTTAACAGTGGGTGTAGTGCATCATTGCATTGATGCAGCCCATTATCTGGTCAGCCTGGTTTGGACTTTGCATTTTAGACACAGCAATTGCTTGTAACATTAAATAGTATGTGTTAGGAGGAATTGGTACCATATAATTGCTGTTGTTTCTTCTCTGCATTTGACCCATGCATCCTTTCAATGGGTGATTGCTGGACCATGACCGAGGACCCTTCTCCGTGAGGGGGCAGTGGTAAATTGGTCAAGAGCGTGCCTATCAATGCATGTTTCTAAATGTCAGTCCTTCAACTAACTGGTCATTGCCCTGCATAGATCCTACCTATAGAGCTGATTATATAGGATGAGTCTTTGGTCACTGAAACTCCTAACCGTGTTAAGCAAAGGAAGATGAACAAATGACTCTGACATGTGAATAGGCTCACAAATTTTCTTTTTAAACAGCTCATCTCGGAAGTTGTCACATCTCCCCATTTTGTCTTATCTTCTGTCTTTTCAAATGCCAACGTACAAAAGGATTTCTAGACAGACCTGACCAGACTGCCTAATAGTACCTACAATGTTTTTTCCTCCATTAAACCTCCAATTCTGTTAGTCTTTCCCAAACAATTATGACCCTGATTGTGAATCAATATAACAACTGTGCAAAAATCCCCTCAAGACTTTGCTCCTTACTGATGTCTAAAAAATCAATTATTATCCAGCTCTGTTTTTTTCTCTTACAAAGCGGCCTTAGCAAACGGTTCCATTATCAAACACTTGGCGACCTGTCTCTCTCATCAAAGGGTTTCTCTGTATTAATGGGCTGTTTACATGTGAGGCTTTGTAAACTATGTGTTATTGACATGCACCGAGGGAAAGCGTGCCCTTGGGTGTTCATCTAATAGGCCTGGTTTTAACTCATTTAACCCTCAACGGAGAGGTTTTTATGTGAAGGCATCCCTCTCGTCAAAGATAGTGACACATGCATCGATCCCTGGTAACGCGGTACACTAAATAATCTGCCCCTGCCTCACCGTATCACAAAATGGACAACGTTTTAGAGCCAAATGAATGTGAAAAAGCCCCTAAGCGTGAAGCCCATTCTCTTAATTACATCATATTTTTGTCCTGGAAACGATGGGAATTCGATTTGCGCCGCAGTACCTGGCCTTCCCAGCACCAGACAAACCGTGTGTGACGTTGATGAATGGCATTTGTAAAGAGCAGAATGGAAAATTATATTACAAACCAGCTTATTAACTTGTTCTCGATTTCAATGCACTCACGCTCGCACCCCTGCTTTTCTTGTCAACACAATTTAAAGAGAAAATCTGTCATTTTTGCTTCTGCGGTTTGTTGCTGGCATTTTGGTGCCCTGGGGGAAAGCGTTTTTTTTTTTCTCATGCTGTGTCTTAGCTTGTCAAATGTCATTGTTATTTTGTCACACTGAGAAAGTGCTCCTTTATGAAGAGCTTAAGTTGTTTCTTGTGTGAAATTAGTTTTTTAATTTGGACAGTTTTAGTTTGTCAAAAATATGTGTCATTTATCATCTCAGGTCTTCTTCCATCAGCCATCACATGGGAACATTTCTATCATGGAGACTGAGCAGATAGCAATTTCTGCAGCAAGTAAGGGGCATGACCGCAATCTCAGATGTTCATGGGCTACAAGTATCCATCATATGTCCTGGCAACCACATGTGATTGACACCATCATGTTGGGGGCGTGCCTGTCACTCCTGGGAATATCAGAGAGACCTAAAGGTTGGCGCAAGAGAACACACAAAAAGGTTTAAAGAGGCCCTATTATGTTAACTTAACTTTTCTGAGCTTTCTGTAAAGTTATAATGTTGTATCATGTCAAAAACATACAAAACATACAAGTATATATATAAGTAAGCATATTCTTGCCCCACCTTTCCACAACTTTACGCTCTATGTATTGACTGTGGTGAAGTGCATATGGCCAGAGAGTCATATACTGAGAGAAAGCAACAGTTTCCCCCAAGACAACAAGGCAGACTTAATTCATCAAGAAAAAAAAAAGTATCGCCAACAATATGCATTATAATGTTGCTGACCCTTTCTACTATCTCCTCAAAGATCATTTTTCTCTTGGGATGATACCATTATTGTTAGTCACTTGACCTTTTTCTCTATAATTGATGGCTACTTGATTTAATTTAGTAGCAACACAAGAAAACCACAGGAGGACGGCTTCACCCCTGTCTCTGTGTTTCGTGTGGAATTAATGGTTTCTGCACAACAGCTCATAATTTACCACGCATTACAGTTTATGAGTGTCTGCCTGCTCTATAATTACACATAGGAGGAGGCTGGAAGTCATAGGGCTGCCATCTTTTACAAGCTCTGGAGATGTGTGCTGCTGTGATGCTGTTCTCCCTCTGAGGGCTAAGACTGGTTTGATGTGCTCTGACCTACACCGGCTCCCCTGTCTAGCTCTAAGACGGTTGTGTGTATTTGATGTGCTGTGGATATCATGTCTAAAGAACTTTATTGGATCGTATGATAATCTTGTTGTCGCTCTTATCCCAGGCTTTGCAGAGGAGGAGCAGATGATTGATTCAGATCCAATGATGACACCATACTGAGCTGCTCACATGAGGTGTGCATCGAGAATAGGCTTTACCCCAATAGATTATTCATGAGATTTACCACAGTGATTTTCAAAGTTTTCACACTAAGTTCCACTTCTCAAAATTTTTGGCTTTAAAAGTACAATTTTATTTTATTACCAAATAAGGACTAACCCATCTCTAAATATTTTGGGACTATACTAGGACTAAATCAGGTCTATGCAAAGTTTAAACTAGGTCTGTGCAAAAAACAGGACTACACTTTGCCCAAACAAGGCTAAGTGATAAAGACCTAACACGGGCAGGACTAAAACAGGAAAGAAAAACTATCTCCAAATTATGCTAAATCAAAAAATGAATTATGTACCACTACAAGTATCTGTACCACAGTTTGAGAACCTTGATGTTCTTTAAAAGATGTAACAAAAAAAATCCCCTTCTTGTAAAATTGTATTTGTTTTAGCATGACTCACACATTGTACACAGTGATAATGAGAGTGTAAACTCCTACTTGACTGTGTTGGCAGTAGCTTGCTAACACATGGTAGCTCTAGTTTTACTTGGACTCAGATGGCATATGCCTTCTGTTGCATCACTGAAGGCAGGACAGCAGCATGTTCTGAAGAGATGCCCAAAAGTAACATGCACAAGTCTGTTTGAGGCTCAGTTTAGGGCTGCTTTTATTTCAACCCTTCTGGCCGTGTTGTTTTTATGACTATAATTGTATCAGGAGCAGCGTATGTTGACAGCCCTGGGCATATCTCTTCTTCATTCAACAAAATACCTCCTTGAAGATGCTGATCCTTAGTGTGTTATGGTTGGGGTTTCTTCAACTGTATTCTGTCTAGGTAGAAAGTTGAAATCAAATATACTTTAATGAAACAATTCAACTCTATGGGATGTTATCAGAAAACAACAAAATAAGATGGTATGTAACTTAGAAAAGTCGAGTTTGCATACCAAGTATACCTAATAAAATGTCCAGTTGCTGTATGGGCTCTATGCTACAATGCAGGTAATTTAATGTGCAGTTGTTTGTTTCTTTGATAGTCATAATAGTAATAGTATGTATGAGCAGCTCCCACCCCGTCTTTTCAGCCCATGTCTCATACATACTTGGTTTCACATGAGTGCAGCTCTAAGTCTCCGCGCCCCGCTTCTTTTAATTGGGTTCTGATGACGGGACTCTCCTGGTGCCAAGCTGGCCGCTGTGACTATTGATGTCTCCCAGTCCCCCTCGGTCAAGAAGATGATTGGATTTTCATTGCAGCGGTCATATACAGGGGGAATGGCAGCAGAAGGAAGAGCCTGTGTGTACCCCCCATGAGTGCTCCATGCCTGCTCTGAATTCAGTGTTGAGAACAACACGAAAGTGTTTTGTGTTACAGGGCATGCTACTGCCTTATCTCGGCCGCCTCATTGATACCTTGTCACTTTAATTTGGAGACCTGGAATTGAAAATTGTACTGGATTAGGCTGAGCGTATTTGTTGAGATGTGTGGCCTGGAAAACACATTTTACACCGTCTGTATTCAAATACTTGCCCCAAAAGCAGCTCTTATATTGCCTTTGAAAATGCATTTTTCTGTATATAAACCTAAGATAAAAGTCATACATAGCCAAACATAGGCCCCTAGTGTGGTCTCCTGCTGTACCTAGTAAACTGATGGTCTTCTGTAGTACCTAATAAAGTGGCCCCGGTGTAGTCTTCTGCTGTACCTAATAAAGTGGCCCCGGTGTGGTCTTTTGCTGTACCTAATAAAGTGTTAATCATATGTTTGGCAAGATGACATGCCAGTCTATCTTCTGCATACTTCTATTGCAACATTTTGTGGACAACTAAATGTTGTCCACCTTGCTTTGTTTCAAGGTATTTTTTTAGCCAACCTAAATAATTGCTTTTGGACTGCATTTGTTGCGACACCCCATTGCTTTTATTTACACAGGCTGCTGCATGTGTTTCTGTTCTTTTTGAGGGGTGAAATGGGAAAAAAAACTAATGATAATGTGTTTAGCTTTTACTAAATAAATCAAACACTAAAGGCCGCTCAGCCCTCACTCGCCACCATGTTTTCGTTGACGGGGTAACGTTTTGGCATTGCTTTTTGGAAGCCGTTGTGGAGATGATATTAATATCTTCCTGTTCCATGGTTGATTTCAGTCAGCATCTGCTCTGGACTAGCACACATGCCCCTATGGACTTGAATTTACCCATCTGAATACTATCTTATGCCTAATTATAGACTGTTCCCTATTATGTGCTCACAATCACCACATGTAACATCATCAATCTTCTCTCACCAATTATTTCATGTTTGATTCACTTGATGCGTCTTTAAGTGCCTCTTCCCGCCGAGGCTCGTATGTAAATTTGACATTTGCTTTTCAAAATCATGTCTACTAAATTGATTTTGAGATTTAATACGGAGCACTCTGATCCCAGTGGGTCTTGTTAAGCCTCTCAAAGTTATAAAAATAAAAAAATAAGCTTGCAAACATACGACTGATTTATCTGCAGCCAAGTCTTCTCAATATTAAAGTTCATGAAGCGAGAATCGTGCCAGAATCAACAGATGTTTTGTTAGTTCCGATATTAGTTCATATATATATGGCCCCCTACAGGTATTAAAATTCTGGCTAGCTGTACAAGACCCATGTCCCAGGACGGCCATGAAGGAGGCACACATCAAGCATCAAAACACGGTCTAAATGTGCTGCAACATTTCATACACTAGTCAATATCCTGCTTTGGGATTTGCCGCCACAACTCACATTAAGATTTTTTTCCCTTTAGCTTTCAATATTGATGCTTGCAAAAAGGATGAATCACTCCTGAAAAAGCCCAAAATGACTGTGTATTCACTGTAATTTGTTACACTACTGTGGGATTGGGCTAGACCTTCTGCAGCGCTCGCAAGAAATGAAACCGCCAGATGGAGTTGGAGATATCTGCTCAACTCTTTTGATTGGGATTGATTGGGATCTTTTTATAAATTTAATAAAAAGACGTAGTCGCAATTCGGCGGATGAAGCAATCAATTGAAATATGAGGGTAGATGACAGTGCTTTCTCTTTGGCTTGATATATGGTTCATAGATTCACAACAGCATCTATTTTCTGTTCATCTATCAACCTGAGTAACCAAATCTGTCATCAGGCCGTACCTTCTTCGTCTGACCCATTTCAGTCGCATGGATTAGTGTAACTACGGGCTGCAGCGGCTAAAATTGCACCAAATGGCAGATGCAGACGTGGGGACAAAATGACACAAAATCACACCAGAAAATGTTAAAATACACAAAAAGAACAGTCGCTTTTAGACTAACACTGGAACACAGACAGGGGGTTGGGATCAGGGACAAAGAATAAGGTGATGTAAGTTGGAAAAATGTTTTACATGAGTTATATTTTAGTTTATACTTACTGGCCACTTTATTAGGTAGATCTTGTTCCTCGAAAAAGTGGCTCTGGTGAAAAAGCTGGTCCATCTTCAGGTATATCTTGTCAGTTTTGAGCTTTGATGTTTTGTGCATTTAGAGATGGTTTGATTGACTGAATCCATTGGCTCAAAGAGATAGGTGTATTTACTATTTAAATTCATAAGCAAATAAATAGGGCTACCTAATAAACTGGCCAGTGAAGGTATAGTCATTGTGATGGAGGACATGTTTTGTTTTGGTCTGTTTACTTTTCATGTGAGCAGGTATTTGAAAAAGTCTATGAAGTCCTATCAAATGAAGTGTGAATGATAACAAGCTTTTCATTACCTTTTTATTAAAATGTATGTTATCTCATCACCTGGAATACTCCCTCTCCTAAGGCTACATGTCACTGTTTTAGATCCATGAGCAGCCATGAGACCTCCACAGTGCTTTATTTGTCTGGCTGCACTCTGCTAGCAGCCCAGGGGCACAAGAAATAATTTTTCCCCTTGAGCAGCCAACAAGGCGCTGGAGGGATAGAGGCGAAATACATTTGAGCCTTGTTTGGTATAATCATTTCTGGGAGCATGTTTATATTCACCAGCATTGGGCCTGTTTTTTTGTGTTGAGTACTCCAGGCAGCCCCCATCCTTGTAAATATTTGGTAAATTGAATCCTGTACTACTATTTCTTTTGATTGCATACAAGCTCGTCGATGTGATTATGATAAATGACTGTGGCTCTTATCGGCTGCGAATGCCACGTAAAGTGTCTGTCTTATCGCATCGGCGCCACTGGAAAAGTCTCCCGACGGTGGCAGCCTCCTGTGTGCTCAGATGCACTGTGTCCTGTCTAATATGTGAAGAGCCCATGCATTTTTCACCGTGCACTTGATTACATCTACTGGATGAGTCTTCATATTTAATCAGCTGCAGCCACCAGAGCATCCATTAATATTTAAGCCAGGCCACATCACACACATGCATATAATACTATGTTTGCATTTTACACCCACTGGCCATTTTATTAGGTAGATCTTGTGCCTAATGAAGTAGTTGCACCTGGTATAGTCTTCTGCTGGTCTAGCCCACCTGCTTCATGTGTTGGTACGTGTTGAATACTTACTGAGCATATTTTGCTTTTCTATTATGTCAAACCAGTTGTTGACCTCATCATATTTTGCTTGCAAAGCTGCCACCCACTGAATATTGCATCTTTGTGCAGAATTTCTCTGTGAACTCATTATACATTATACATTTCACAAATGCCAACAATTTTGCCATGTTCAAAGTCAATTAAAATTACATTTCTCTGTATTCTGAAATGTCATTTTAGCATGAGGTGATTTGTCATGAACATACATGCATAACTAAATCCAGTGGCTCAATATATTGTGTTTGGCTGGTTAGCAAGTTGATCTGACAATGGAGAGATCCAATAAAGTGTGTGCTTATACCTACATCTGGGCTAAGTTTTGGGTTATGTTTGGTTTAGTTGACCGCTCCCCCGTCTATCCTCAGATTATTACACATAAGCCTCTCATCATCGCCGTGATTCATCTCCTAATGAGACAGTGAGGAGCTTTCCAGAAATATGGTGAATGCGGGTTTTGTAATGAGGATCTTAACCGCACCTGATAGCAGCAAAACAAGGATCCACTGCAGCGAGGTGGAACAAAGGTTGTCTGCTGGAAACACCTCTTGGTGTTAATTTGCCTGATTTATGCACACAACACAGCATGCTTTTGGAAATTTGGCTGCTGTTCTGTGATTGGAGGCCCACCTGCCTCAGAGATGCGCTAGTAAATTTTACATCTCATTTTTGAGTCAACTGTCAACCTCCATCTCATCCCACAGGGAGCTGCACCAATGACCTTTCTACTCATAGAAGACTGGAGCAAAGTCATGAGATCAGCTACTTTTCTGCTGTGTCATCCTTAGAGCCATCAATTCTGTTTGTAAGAAAAAAGAGCAATGGTGAAATCTTGATTAAATCTCCAGCAAAGGTCAGTAACAGGCCAAGGAAGATTTTATTTGTGTATCTGAAAAAACATCCAGGATTGTTTTGTATTGTGAAATAAGTTCAGAAATACTCAGTAAAGGTCAGTAAAGGAACAAATGTACTTAAATATTCAATAGCAATTGAATTAATTAAAATTTAATATTTTACAGTATATAAAAAAATACTTCCAAAGAAATATAAAAATAGTATTTATTCTGATATCAACACTGCTACCTGAAAAACCAATACAGTAACTTATTAGCATTATAATGTAACAACCGTGCTATAAACAGCCCATATATTACTGTCTCTAGCTTCCCTCTCAGTAGAGTCCAGTGTAAAGTCTGTAGTTAACATGGTTGTTGTCCAGCAGGTTCAAATCCAAGCTCGCAGCTGTTCCCCTGCATTGCCAACAAGAATTTTAATGACCCCAGGCAACAATTTACCAGTCATTTGTTCAGCTGTGATGATGAAAAGCACGAAGAAGCATTCATCACGCTAAATGCATCGCTGATAGATGTTACAACTTTTGCTTCGGCTCTGGACTCCACCGCTAAATCTTCAGAGGAGGAAAAGTGAACTTGGTTAAACTTTGAGCAAACTCACATTATTCATGACAGGACTGGCTGCCTTTGCATAAAGAGTTGAAACTGGGCTCATTTGGGGAGCCTGGGTGTTGCAAGACTAAAATATACAGCAATAAAATGAAAGCAAAGCAGACTACTGAATAATATGGAAATTATGTACTCAATGGCCACTTTATAAGGTATACTTGTTTGCTGAAATAGCTATCCCGTTACCTTATTACCTCAAGTCATTGAATTTATCACATATGTTCAAGACCAACCCGGGTAACCAAAAATGAAGACACAATTTTGAAGAAATCCACTTTATTAGGTACACAGTTGTCTTAATAAAGTGGCATGCCAGTATTGAAAGCTTACATTCTCTGATCCAAGCTCTGTTTCTGCTGGTGTGGGCCATTAAGTTAACAGACACTATGATTGCAACAAATCTAATCATATCCTTAAATGCTTCTTGCACATGTCATGTAAAAATGAGGTGTCACCCTGGGGTCATATTGTGTGCATGTAGCTCCTAATGGCCTGTTAATGTTAGTGTCCGTGCTGATGCTGAGATTTCTGCCTGTGATGACGCGCCTGAATGCAGCTGAAAGGGCCAGTGATGGAGAGTTATTGTAGGTTTCCATCACCACATTTATGGCACTGGTTCTGCCATTTCCTACACATTTGTCACCATTAAGGCAGCAATCAGTGTGTTGGAAATCGACTTCAGCTGTAAGAAACTAACAGCTTAGATGACAGGTGAGGCCCCCTTCTACCTCCTTCACTCAGGTCCCATATAGCTTATCGAGCGATGTGATCTATTGAAAGAATTAACAAGAACGCTGTCCATGTAAAATTTTGAAACACATAGAATGGTATACCTGGCACCAATAAACAAGCCATGTTCACTTGAATTCTTCTTGATTCTTATACTTGGATTAAACTAAACAGGTTTGTCTTGACCAAACAGTATGTGCATGATTTTCTGTCAGTATGTATATTTATTTTCGGCCCAATTATAACAGCGTATTCAGTCCCACCTGAGCCCCATAGTTGTTTGCAGATGATGTGGTTAATTTGAGATCAGCTTTGAAGAACTCATGCTTAAATGGCAGGTTTGAACCCCGCCCCCCCACCCCTGTTACCCGCCCCACTCTAACTTATCTTCATGATCTATTGAAAGAGAAAGCCGGAACAGTTTTCAAATAAAAGCAATAAGTCTAAGGCAGTGTGGAGGAAATCATGCTACGGGTGTGTCTTGGTAAGTCAGACATTGCTGTATATGGACCCCTCATTCCCCACACCTTCCTGTTGCACCCTTCCTTTCACTCAGGTTTATCATCAGCATCTCCCTGAAGATGCCTTATTGCCTTTTCCAGCCTCATCTGTCCGCCCGACTCAAAAGGCCTCCCAGGAAGAGATTAGCAATCCAATAACTGCTGGAGCATCCACCACAGCGGCAGGTGGTCCCCAGAGCGAATGCTGATGAGAACAGGCCAGTCGCTATGATAACACACAGGCTAGCATTAGCCATTAGCCTGGCATGAGTGTACCAACAGACTCAACTCCAAAGGATCTATAGGGGCTGAGTGTTTCCGGGTGCGTACCTATATTCCCCAGTACCGCTGTTCCCCGGTCCCGCTGTTCCCCCGTTTCTATGGACAGTTTGTTCGGGGGAACAGTGGACCCGGGGAACAGCGGACCCTTTAGTTTGAAAAGGTCCCGCTGTTCCCCGGTAGGCTACAGGAGTTCCCCAGTTAACGCGCACTGGCCGTCTCCTCTACAGTGCATCAGTTTGACCGTACTTATATA
>JAVQKG010060015.1:0-10248 GCA_036025885.1 Hypseleotris bucephala
AACCAGCTGACAGATCATCACAGTCCACATAAGATGTTTACCTATGTTTTAAAACATTCTTTATTTGTCTATGCATTTTTTCTTTAATATGTGTTTTATTGTATAATTTCACATTGACCTTGTTCATGGCGTGTATGAATGAATGTGTGAGTAAATGGATGTGAAATGGTGTTGATTTTCAGCATGCTGTTCATTTTGACTAGGACTGTGCTCGTTTGTTTGTTTTTACTGTGATGATGAACCAGCGTCGACTGTCTTTTTCTTTTTTGGGTTGATCTGTGTTGCCTTTGTATTTTTGATTAGTTGGTTTGTTTTGTACAGCTGCTGACCATGTTGTGACTTTATGCTTCCAAATCCTATACCAACTGAACCATTAAAGGATTTAAAAATGTCTAATAATTAGTTTTATTTATTTCATAAACTTTCTGATATCTAGGGTCATCAGTTTCTTAACCTGCACATAGGTCTAACAAGATAAACGTATGAGAACAGTTGAAGGAATGAAGACTTCCTCAAATCTAAGTGATAAATGTATTATATCTCCCAAACCCACAGTGAATTCAAGTTCTTGACTTCTGCAGATAAGAAAAAATGCTGATAAAAACATGTTTTGTTTGTCTTCATATCTTTATACCCCGGAAATTGTGGTACACTGGCTTGAATAATGTCCACGTACAGTATTCAGTGATAAAGTATAAAGATGACAAAACTTCAAAAAGGCATTCTTTAGAACAATTTTTTATATGTGAGCTTCATACATTTCAATAGAGTAAGGTTTTGGTTTCATATTTGAGTCCAATTTGCTATAATATTTAGATATTGAACTAAATTAGTTTCAGATAAAAGTTTCTATTTTGAATACAACCTGGACAAAAGATGATAGACTTCCAGCTAATAGGGACCTGTATTAACCTATACAAATGGCATTTCTAATTATCTTCAACTGTCAGAATAATTGTCAAAGCTAACTCATTGAGCACCGCAGTGAGAGTGACTTCTTAATATAGCCTTCCTCATTAGTTAGCGTTTAGCTGCTGTCTGGTGTTAGCAGATGCTTGGTGCTAGCTCTGGTCGTCATGTTGTAAAAGCCGGTGTCTAGTTTTCTTCTCCTAATGATCAACATCTGCTGGCGCTCCCTGGTTGAACACAAATGCACCAGAGTCCTGCTATTTTACTGGAAGATATAGCTCTGGGAAAACCTCACCAGCTGTTGGACAAATGCTTATGTTTTGAGATTTTTGCTGAGTTTGCATTTTTGTTATAGGTAACTTTTGTTATATAGGTAACTTAGAGACTCTCGATATTTTTAAAGTCTCATACCGATCCTTAATTCTGGGTCTTCAATGAAATAGAATTGGTCACTCCTAACTTCCCCCATAGAATAAATGTGTGTGTTTGTCATGTCTCTGTGTACTCTGCCTAAGGCCCATAGTTGTAGTATTAGAGTCCACTCACAGCTCCTAACAAAAGTAAATCAAAGACAGAAAAAATAATAGCATTCACTGAGTGCAGTCTGGCTTTATTAGCATAATCTTTTTAGAAACATGTTTTGCAATATGATTTTAATGAAAGTGGTTCTGTTTTCTTTGTGCACTATTCACTGACTCTTTTTCACAGACAAGGTTGTTAATGTGAATATTCTGAACTACTGAAGCAGGGATAATTTTCTAATCAAAGAGTGCAAGATGATGTTGATTACATTTAAATTTTGATTAGTTTTTGTGTTTTTCTTCAGCCCATTTGCAACATCTGTCATGCGTCTAGACAGAATGGCAAATGTACTTTTTGAGAGGCCATCTTGCCACTGTCCCACGTGAGAAGCAGGCACCACTGGCCCAAGACAGCCCATATCTTCCACCAACCTCCAAAAACAGAAGCAGCAGCAGAGGGGCATGTTATGTAATAAAAAGTGCGGCACTCCCAGTGTGCGTTGGCCTTTAGGCTCAGTGTCCATTATGTCTGGGATGCTGGATTAACTACAGCCTGGCGCGACTATAGAGCAAAAAAACAGCAAATATTTGTCTGTTCAAATGGTTCATGGAATGCTAAAATGAATCTGAAGATCAGAGCAGCTTTGTTTTATTGTTTTACAGTACAGCTAGAGGAACACCTTGGGAAATTGGTAAACTAAAGGAATGCTGTCTTTGTTTTAACTTAAAAACTAGCAAAAAATTATACACCAATTAATGAGAAAACAACATTGGACCAAGGATAGACCCTTGGGGGATTCCATGATTCACTATAAACATAAATCTATCTGTTATTGTCTTTTTGTTTGGTGGCTCAAACTTTGCAAATAAGCTTGGTTAAACTAACATCCTCAGGGCCAACTAAGAAAAATGTCAGATGTTGTAATACAGCTGGACTGATGAAACTTTATAGTCAAACCTTGGCATTTACTGATGGCTTGGAGAAGATTTGCTTTTAAGAACAGGGGGATGATGGCTGATCAGGTATTTATGTCTAATATTTTTTGCGTGCACTGCATGCTCTAAATTAAAAACAGACCCTTACATTAACAAATGGCACTGTTCTTTTTTGTTGAAAAAGGCTTAGATCACATGACCCTCATTAACCTCCACAGTAATAAATCTGACATGAAGTATATATTAACAAAGTGATCAGCCCCACCTTTCATCTTCAAAGCACCATGAACTAAAGGAGTGGGGCAGCACAAGCGAGGGAGGTAGGCCCCGCCCCCAACGTCATCGTGACTCAACAATATGAGGAAACTGAAGAGAGAATCCAGGTCAGAGGAGAGGTGTGCTGCAGAGGCAAGGCAGGGTTATCTTTAAATAGCAGACAAAAAGCAAAGATTTTTTGTGTTACACTTTTTTCAGTGTGTGTACCTAATCAGCCAATGGCATCAACTGTAAAATCAATGCATTTAGGAAAGAGAAATTTTCAAGACTGTAGCTCATTGCATGAAGGTCTATAGAAGACCATCTGAACATATCAATGCAGGACTGGTGTTGTGTGCCTAATAAAGAGAACGGTAGCTGAACAAATCCCTTCTCATAGATGGAAGCATTGTCTTTCTATGTACATAAGTCATACTTTCATTTTCAAAGTGCATGTTATGAAGAAAGAAAATTGTATTTTAATTAGATCAATTAAAAAAGTGATTTAAGGTATTTTATTTTTAGGGTATTAGGCTATACATTTGCTCTTGTGTATTAGTTCGAAAATAAAACACAAAATTTACTGTCTTATCACATGTTTTCATCTTCTCCAGATCACAGCAGTGGTCCACTCTGAAGCTCATGATTTATACATGACACCAGCTCTCAATCCCTTTAAACTCCATAGACACAAATACACCTCCTTTTACAGACTTCAGCCTCGAGAGCTTCTTTAGTCTCATCTGCCATCTGTCGAACTACTTTGATCAGGTTTCTTATGTCATAACCTTTTGAACCTACTGTATAGAAATATAGATTTATAGCAGGTCTGATGACTTGACGGTACTAACAAGGTGGACTGACATTATCATTTAAAATAGTACACACAAACCTCATGCTTGTTTACAGCCTTTTTTTAGGATTGGTTGAATTGTTGTCCCACAAACTCTGATCTAATGTTACTGTAGAGGCCAGGGGGAAGTGCTTATTGCTGACTGTTACATTTTGGGGAAATCTGTTTTGTTACTTATAGACACATTATATTTGCATGATTTGATTTGTTAGATGATTTGTGAGTCTACTA
Organism: Hypseleotris bucephala; assembly: GCA_036025885.1. Classification (NCBI taxonomy): domain Eukaryota; kingdom Metazoa; phylum Chordata; class Actinopteri; order Gobiiformes; family Eleotridae; genus Hypseleotris; species Hypseleotris bucephala. The sequence goes on from JAVQKG010060015.1 coordinate 3,706, forward strand.
TTTCCAAAGTAAAAACTGGATTGGTGTCTGTTAGTGTGTCAGACCTGTGAGCCATTGTTCAGTGTACCCCAAATTAGGCCAAAAAATGAAATGTCTGGACAACGTTTGCATACTTGTGTCTTTTTAAGTAATGTCTTTATTAAACACACACACAAACACACAACTATTTAGTGAATTTGTTTATACAATAGCCATGGTGCGCTAATACTGCACCTAATTTGGTTTTATTTGTTGTGGTAAATTAGGTTGGGCGGCTGCAGTTCCCACAACATCCCATCTAAATTATTTGAGAGAGAGCTTTTTATTTATCCATTATTTGTGCTTTTGTTTGCTTTCTGGCCTCTCACCAACACACACACACAGAGGTATTGGTGATGTTACACAACCTAATACAACTATTAAACTGTTTATGCGTATGCTGGGGACACTAACAATAGTCTGAACTCAAAATGAACCCAGAAAGTTTCGAAACGGATATTCAATTACATCTGTTATAACACATTTTATTCTAGGGCTTTCTTGTGATTAGAAAAGCAACACCTATTTCCCAATTTAGACACATTGCAATGGTACACGTTTTCTCATACCTTTTGCAAATGTAAAAGTTATACAGCGTACATGTGGCAAAATGTGGTTCATTTAAGAATAATAAGTGGATAGGGTAAGATAAGCAGAAATGTGGAGGAAAGTGAATTTCACAGTGCATCCGCAAATTAACAATAAGACAACGGAAACACTTATTAGTACAATTGGGTTTGAGATTAGTATTGAATTATAATATTTTTTACAATGTTCTATTGCTCTCAAACAGAAATAACATATGCATTGAAATATTTAGCTTTTTAGGTCCTTCCTTCAGGTGATAAGGGAGACAATCTATGGGCCTTAAGTGGGGTATATTGGGGTATAAGGGCTGATAAGGTGCAATTACTACATCTCATTCATTAACTGTAGGGGCAAAATTGAAACCATGGTATTACAGGATGGAAATGCCCAACTTAAACCACTTAAAAGGTTTTTGTCTCTGTCTGCCCCAACCTGTTTTCTGAGAGGCACAAGTAGTAAAGACCTTTGCAACCATGCACCTCACCCGAAACAATACACAAGTTTTTACCCAGTTTAAACCCAGGACAGCATCCCAATTATGACACTTTAGACACTTTGAGAGTAGCCCTAGTTTCTGCTGCAGCTGGTCCCTAAAACTGGACTTGTGTTGGTTTAGCTGTTCCCATGGACCACCTGCATCTCTCCGCTGTATTTCCCTATGCCCTTTGAAAAACACAGCTCATGCATTTTAAACCAATCAAAAATATTCCCACTGTCCTTGAATGCATCTGCTACTGTCTTTTTCCTCATGACTTTGACACAATATTATTTCCCCACATCACAGCGCCTGTCCGCCTCCAGCATTTCCATTTGTTTTAGTTCCCACTATGTGAGATGTATGTGTCTGGAGCTACATTCAATGCGTAGGATAAATTTATGAAAATGTAATCTCTGGTTTTTGCATCTGTCATGTGACGAAGAGGTCACCGTGGAGACAAACCCAACCAAATGTGTGGCTACGGTGTCCCTTTGAGTCCAAATGCAAGAAATCTGCTGATGTCCTTATAGTATCATGTGTTTTTTGAACTGGATTGAAGTGTGGAACAGCGTATTGTTACTGACAGAAGCAGTCACCACTGGTTTTACATCTGCATCAATGGAGTTTGAGTTTGAAATGAGCTATACACATGACTTCCTTTCTGTGGAGAATAATATATGTCCAGCTTATTCAAGGTTAAAATAAGCCCAATAATTTCAACTAAGAAGACCACAGCAGTAAATTAAATTCCTGTTCTTGTAATTACTGTTTTGACTATTTTATACAGCAGTTAGATTTTATTTTATTATTATTCATTTAAATTTGATTTCTTCCGAAAAAACACTATGAACAATTTCTTATCAAGTGTTGATACGAAATATTTGTGCTATAACCACTCATGTGTGCTTTCAAAATCAACATTGTTAGGGCAGTGTATTTGTATCTAATATACTGTGTATTGGTACAAAAGTGCGACATTTCTAAATTGTGGATTTTCTTTCATACATGTTTTGAGGATGACCAACTCTACTCTACTGTAACCAAGGGGAAAAAATGATATTTCTTTGTGTGTGCATACCCATGCCATTTCTGAAAGCAACATTCCCTGCATTATCAAGCAGCCAGCTATCAGTATTGTTGTGTTCTCTCGACAAATTACTGGATGGTTTATTTATGGTAGTAGGTAACCTAGGTAACCAGTAAACTACATGTGTACAACAAACATGCAGGCAAGAATATTGACCATTTCTCCAGTTCTTACATTAGATGCATGAGTACACAATAGTAGTATATGTTTACAAAATCTGCATGTGGCATCAAACTATGCTTGGTGTTGACAGACTAAAATAACTGGGGCTGCAAACAACAGACGATAAGAAGTGTTTAGAGAAGATCGAGCTACAACCGAGATCCAGGTGGTGCCACCAACTGGAGCTTTGTCCCAATCCACAGTGGAGGCTCTGTGTAGCTTCAAAACAAAAGACTAAACTAGTGATGCATGGAGTCTGAACTGGGGAAAGTTTTGGATGAATGAGAATAAATGGGAAGCACATAATAAAATTTTCCAACTTTTCCATCATTTTTACCTGAGCTGCTACAGGACCACCGTGGGCCTTCAAAGAACTTCAAAAAGCTGAATTCTGAAGTTAGGGGGAGAGACCGCCAGCAGCTCATAGGTCTGGCATTGATTTAACAGATCCCACTTGAAGCTTCAAAGCTGAATGTATGGGTCGATAAAGTCTGTAAACCACAAATATAAACACTTCAATATGTTAGGTCAGACATGAGGGGAGGTTTCAACTGGATGACCAAAGTTTAGATCGGGATTTCATATTTAAGAGCTACTTTCATTGTTAAAAAGGTAAAAAAAAAATATTAATAACCTACAACTTTTTACCTCTTCAACTTTTGAGTCTAGGTTTTGCCATTCATTCTAAATACAATTTCATGAAAGAGAAAACATTTACATATCATAAATTACAGTCTGTAATAACAGTCTGTGGCTTTTGTGGTGCACATTTGTCTCAGGACTTGGCACAGAGCTGTTTTATAGGGTTGCTTGGTGTGTAAAGAATCCCTGAATTAAACTAAGCTTTTTTTTTTGTTTATTTTGCTGAAAGTTTCCATGAGGTTCTTTTAAGCAAGGTTCACATTTTAAAAGTCCCATTATTTTATTTTTGCTGAAGTCAGTGAACTCTATTTCACCATCCAAATAAACCCAGTCCAGTGACCCATTGAGAAATGATTCACTATTTGCCCCTGTATAAAAACAGACCCTGGTATCCACTGTGTACAATGACTCAGCAGCACTTGTTTGGAGCTGGCACCAAACACATCCATCACATCATTACAGCCGTGCTCTTTATAACTCAATGTCTCTATTACTGAACAGGAGCGGACGTCGTGACTTTGTTTTTGAAGAAATAAGAGACCTTCCTCCGCAGAGCACAGGTCAAAGCAATCTGAGGAGAGTGAGAAGTCAAAATGGACACCCGCATCACAACAACAGACATAACACTTCACTTTCAGTATCAAATGAAATGGTGTGTTTACTGCTGTGATGGTGATAGGTATGTTTTCTGACATTTATATATGGTTGAGAAAAATAAGTCCATAGAAATGCTTTTAGAGTTCTCTGTCACATTTTTACAATTTCTTCTTATAGTCAATTATGGATATTTTTAATCCATACTTTGAACTCATGTCTTCCAAACTGATGGGGATTTTAGTAATCATATATATCAAATCAAATATATGCAGCAGCAAGAACCCCCCAAGGTAAATTTCTGAACTGGGTCTTTTTGTGTGAAGTTTGCATAGTTTCGTTTTTAAGTGTTAGTATGCTGGCAAACAGAAATTAGATTGGGAATGTTTGCCCGTAGGCAATTTGTCTCCTGCATTTCGACCCATCCCCTCATCTCCAAATCTTGAGCCAGTATATTAGGATGCAGCTAGCTGGAAGATTAGCTTAATACTGGAGGAAACTGGAGTACTTGAAGAAATCCAATTCATAACCAGGGAGAAACATGGAAACTTTACACAAAGTTTCTGCAGCTCATAAAAATGCATGGAATATCAAGAATTGGTAAAGGAAGGTGAGAGTGTACACCATGATTTTGTGTGAATGACTTATCGTGATTGTGCCACAGTCTGTTTGACCTCCTCCATAGAGGAATTACACAAATGCAGATGTCAATAGTCAGTCATTCCCCAAAGCTTCAGAGGCTTGAATGAGAGAGAACAGCTGTTTCCCAAACATTTGAACACATCGATGAAGGAGGCTCATGCACAATCATCCACCGCTGGGACTTATGCAATGGTTCAATTGATGAGTGACACAACAGAAGCACAGGCTGTGGATATCAGCACTTGGCTTTGGACAGAGCTATTAGAGCAGACTTAAATAGAACAAACAGCTATGAACATCTGACTACTTAAGTAACTAAGGGTAAAAGCAAAGAATTATGAATGAAAGAATTAATAGAAAATAATAAAGATTATAATAAAACTAGTAAGAAAATGATCAAAGAAATGATCGCAGCAGCTCAAGTAGTAAAGCAGATGCTCCACTAATCAGAAGGTTGTAGGTCCCGGTCCCTCAGTTCAAATTGCCATTGTGTGCTTGGGCAAGACATTTCATCCACCTTGCCTTTTCTGTTTATAGAACTGATAGTAAATTTAAATAAAACATTCTTGTGGGTCGAGAGAGCATTGCTGAAATCAAACCATGTTTAATATAAATAATATGGATTGGCTGTAAAGGCAGGGTTGATTTAAGTTGAACACACTCCTGACCCACTTTATTTTGAAGAAACTGACTGCATACTAATGTTATAGGCATTTCAAGTAAAAACTTTCCAACTACACTATACTGTACACAATCTTTTTATATAACAGTACAGCAGTGCAGTAATCAATACTGAATTAACTCTCATTACAACCCTGTGGCCTTGTTTGTGTGAAATGCATTTGTCGTGACTATACAATCATACAATCAATGGCCACTTTATTAAGTGGACTTTGGTTGTCTGTTGCCTGCCTCCACCCCACCTGCTTTATGTTTTGTCATTTTGTGTGTTCAAAGATGATGATAATTTAACAAGCTGTTTGTTGCCTTTCTATTATCTCCAAACTTCATATTTTTCAAATTATCAACCATAAACCCTAGACACTGCTGAATGAAAATCACAGTTCATCAATTTTTCTGAATGATTTCCTGGTCCCAGATTTAATGCATTGATGCAAGTTACTTATTTGAGCTCGAACATGGATAAATATGTAGATCTGCCAAATAAAGTGGCCATTGAGTGCATTCATGACATAATCTAGTCTTTATTTACTTAAATTGATTGGTTCTTTCACACTGACTTAGGCCTATATAGTGATAAATATAATCCAGAAGTCAGACAGTCAAAACTATTCCAAACTTCAAATAAAGAAAAATCACTGACAGTCGGCCGGTGCTGAATAAATCTTTGTGTTGAATTATAAATGATGGATTTTCTTATTTCACAATCTCCTCACACACACATACACACAGACAGAAGCGCACACTCACACTCTGAGGGAGGCGGCCCTTTTTGCAGGTGCTGTTTCCACGGTAACGGCAGATGAAATTGTCCAAAGTGAATTACGCTCACGTTCTCAGAATAGGTCAGGCCCCTTTAAGACCCTGGGGAACAATGACTCAGTGAGATCAAATCACATGTGCACTGTATATAGGTTACAGCAGATAGATTTTATTGGTAATTATCCTACACCGATAAACTGTTTGGGTTAGGTAAGGATAGGCCCAGGACATGCTGCTGAATAGATAGACTACATTAGCTTGGACATAAATAAATAAATGCTGGAACAAACATAATCTGTTTGTGTAATAAAATAGGTAAAAAGGAAATTTGAAAAGTTGCAAACCCCTATTAATTGTAAAGAAATGAAACAACTGAAAACATATTTTGAAAAGCTAATATAGTTACTTCTTTTAGTTTGAGACCAGCACTCCATCGTATAATGCTTATATGTACAGTACCTGGCCAGTTTTTGATAGAGACAATGGTAATTAATCCACACTGACAAACAGTATGGGTTGGAAAAGGATAGGCCCAGGACACACTGCTGAATAGAAATGTAGTATAAGGTAAACAGTGTTCTGAATACAAATAAAAAAAACTAATCACTTCTTCTCGGCCAATTCTTTTTTTATCATGGAATGATGCTGAGTTGAGTCACTAACAGACAAATAAAGTAAATTGTGTAATAAAAAGGTTTTGGGGTGTGATAATATTTTGCACCTTAAAGTTAGCCCTCCCTGTGACACCTTCATCCTCAAACACTCCACCTAAACTGTTTTTAAGGTTCTTTTTGTAAGACAGAGAGCTTGTTTACCTGCTTTACATGTTTCGACTACTTCCTGTAGTCATCGTCAGAAGCGTCACGTGATGTTACTGTGACGTGTCTTG
>JAVQKG010060027.1:0-15024 GCA_036025885.1 Hypseleotris bucephala
TGCTTGTGTTTTTATATATATAACACATTTTAAAATAGGTGGATCTATTCAGTATCTTGTGTGTTAGAAAGTCAAAAGTCGATACTATTCTTTTTGGCTTGTTTGTAGAAAACTTGGCAAATCCTGAAGCTCCTCTGTCAAGTTCACTGCTTCAAGATAGTTTTGAGTTGGAAAGCACTTCAACAAATTCTACAGGTTGTGTTTTTCCACGTTTCTTCTTCTGCACACAAGTGAATTTCTAAGAATGCAATATTGAGTGTAATGTTCATATTTCTAGTTATTCGGTCAAACCCACATTATACATCTCTGTTCAGAACAAAGCTATATTAAGACTGTGGCAGAAATTGTACTTGAAAACATTAGTCAGTTTAAAGCATCTTGGTGAAGTCAGGCCAAGAAGATCAACAAAAGAATAACAATGGTCCACAATTGTTTTGTTTTTTTTCCAAAGCAGTGTAGCTGAACGTTTAGTGTAGTAGACAATATTAAGACAAAACCATGCCATTTTACTCAAATTTGCATCTAACCAAATATCTTAATAAAGGTCACCATGGTAACCTTGATATTGAGAGAACCAAGTAACAAAAGACTGTATAATCATGATGGATGTTTGTAAGGTTGTGGATAACATCAGAGGCACTGCTGAGATTGTGAATATAAAATCCAGGTGAATGAACATGACAGTGATTTTAATGCATCAGTCTTGTTTTTAGCTCCTTCATACTCATACTGGGAAGGCTCCAACACCACTGCAACAAGGTTAAGGATACTGTAAATGACTATTAAACTTAAATGTTTGAGTTGAAATCTAAATTTGTGGGATATTGTGTTATAGTGTAGTTTCTATCTTTTATGTCTCATGAGACAGACCTTGATTTGACTGGAATAACGATGGTGTGGAAAAGATATGTCAGACTCAATATTACCACAGTGTTAGCCCAAATAATTACACAACCCCATAAGATATACATCTAGTTATAACTGTAAGATATGTATGCATGTGATATTATTATATTTTGAAATGACTGACAAGCTTATACATAGGTCAAAGTTCATTACACATACACATGGTTTTTTGTAAGAATTGAATCTATTGATTCTGACAGCATAATATACTGTGTATGCAAATATGATTAGAAATGGTAATATAATATAATGTATGCAATAGATCAGGCTATATTAAGAAAAAAAAATCTAATAATAAAGAGTAATGGAATTTATATCCTCATGACCACCTATGGTCACTTGTGTAGAAGGCTGTATTTTGTGCTTTATAAAATAGTTTCTTTCCATTTTAAGTTTAATATACTGTATACTTTATATAAACCGGAGGTCAATCTAAGACATGTCTACTGTAAATAAAATGCTGGCCACTATGTGGGAAGCAAAAATAAGTTCTTTCTGTCATCAGTGCTCAGTTTGCACTGTTGCACTCGAACTCACCTACTCAGTTCTTTAGATAGTTGATGGAAACTGATGTACTTGGATAGAACCCACAACAACACGTCAAGGACACGCAGACTACACTCTGAAGAGCTGCCTCAAGAAATTCAATGTCAATATAAAACTACAATGTGTGTAAATTTTTAAGTAATAAAATAATTTCACAGAGTCTAAATACAGTACATATGTACAGCCCTCAGGTTAAAGGGCAATCACCTCACATCTTTGATTCATTAGTATTATTGGAATGATCTTCTCTATTTTCTCAAACCAAGTGCAAACAGAGCAGATGGTCTATGGAAGTAACATATTCTCATTAGGGCGTCCAGGATCTGCTTATCTGAAAGGGAAGAAAAAATGTCGGAAGGGGAGTCGAAATCCTCTGAGTTTTGGCAGCGATCAGCTCTCTGACCTTCTGTCTAGTCTGCTGGCCGACAGGCGGCAATAAAAGGATGGAGCGCAAAAGGCAAACTGACAGGCTCCTGGTAGAAGAGTGCATGAGATCTGAGAGAGCCTAATCACTCACATGTTATGTTCACCTTTCACTTGGCCGTTGTTATGGAAGAGAATCAATGAACAGAAAGATATACTGTACACATAAAGGTTGAGTCTTTAACTACACAGTCCTGCCTTGAGACACATTTGTTTAGCAAATAGAACAATTTGTATATGGATTTTACACAACATATTGAAGAGTAAGAACTACAAAAAGAAATAAGTCACATTCTATGCAACACTGAGATTCAATGCAAGCATCTCAAAAGCTAATTTCACTGCACATCAAGATGGAAAAACTATTTGTAAAGTACACCTTTTTTATCTTCAACTCTTGGCGATGTATATTTAAAATACAGGACTGTTAATGGTTCTAATGTTCTAATGTCTGATAAATGGGTACTAGAATCAAAGACAGGCACGTTCCTAATATATGCCATAAAAATGTATTGATTATATCTTAAAAGTCTCAAGCCGTCATTTCTGGATTACTGGATAGGGTTACATCAGGGAAAGTGTCAGGTGCAAAAACTTTTTCACAAATAGCACGGCATCGTAAGAGACAAATCATAAATATTGGAAAATGTAGTTTTGGTTTATGTGTTCTGTAAAAGTAGAATATATTTTTTGATACAAACAGTATCTTGGAGACTTGTGTTTGCGTTTGTTTGTTTGTGACTTTTCCAGGGGAACATTGTGGCCTTTACAACAGCCTGATGTGCCCATTCTCATGTGTAAATAATATGAGCACTGTCAGCCTCAGTTTGTGTCTGATTCAAATATATTAAATAGCTCACAGCAAGTAGAGAGTTGATGTTTCTTGCTGTGACAGGTACCTGGAATAAGAAAGTACTTCTCTTGTACTGTCACCTTTTTTTAAAACCTTTCTTTCTGATGTGATAGAATAAATCTAAATGTATATCCGGACACATGAGAATATAGTGAGCAAATGTGTTACTAAACAATGACTGTGGTGTGTTTCTACATCACGTGACACACTTTCCATTGTATTTTGGGGAATTGGATTCTGCTTAGTGCTAGAGGGCATCAGGCCTTGATTTAAAATTGAAGAATATAAAGTATGCAGGTAAAAAAAATACAGTGTGTGCAGGTAAAAAAAAATACAGAATACATATCCAATTTTTAAAAGAAATGTTGGCAGTATTCATGTCAGAAAAAAAGAGTGGCACATGATTTTCAATAATGTACTAACATCGATAATGTCCTAGCATAAAAACAATGCATTTCTCTAAATTTTATATAAAATGTGTGTTTCACAATAGCCCAGAGCACTGCTAAAGATGAAGCACACTTCCTTACATAAAGCCTGTGGACCTAAAGGGTAAAATATAGCATTTCGAAAACTTACGGTAGAACCATGCAATGCTTTAGTTCAAGGGGAAAAGCTTGGTTTACTACTATATGATGTTCAAGAATCCATTAAAGACAAGTAAGATTACACAAGCATGTAAGAAGGAAAAATTATGATTTTCTTTTGAGTGATTGCCAGTGGCATGTTTGTCACAGGGCTGACATTTAAAATATACATAGGAGAAAGCCGCAGCAGAGAGGAAAGGAGACTAACGACTCAGCCACTATGCTCCACCAACACTAATAATACTGTAAAATGAAAATGCCTTCACCTCTGATAACTGTAGCAGCAGATTGTACTGTATATACTATAAATCCTTTTGTCCTTTGAAAAATCTATGCCGTTGATGATAAGCCCGCATCTGCTTGATCTAATACGAGAAAATGATTGGCTTTAGTTTGTATTCTCTACAGGAATCTCATAGCTCAAATAAAAGTAGAAATATAGAGAATCTTAAGCTATCCTTCACACCTGCAAAAAAGGTATATATCTCTGAAATAGTTCCACTCAACGATAAAAGATCTCACCAAAAATCCTCTTGAAAACCTTATCCGTGACTGTTGTGAGTTCATTGTGTTTGTGTCTTGCCTCTGGGCAGAATGGATGTGACTCAGTGCCCTAAGACCTGCCATTGGCCTTTTGAGAAAACCCTTACAAGTTGATTCTGATGCATCCCAAGTACCACAACACAAAAAGCCAAACAAAACTAAAGATATTTTAGGTCTGGGCATACGCTCTGTTCATATTCTTTTTTTTTTTGCCAGTGTTTGCAAAGGGGAGGATTGATCAAAGAATAACCTGTTTACTAACATTGTTAAAATGAAGGAAAAAACAAAACAAAAGAGTAAAGTTACTAATAGCTGACATTTCAATAAAATATTTCAATCCATCAGGATCCAAACACTGGTCTGCATCACTCATAAAATCAAATGAATTGTTCCTTGTGTCATTTCTTACCTTACCTGAAAATTTCATCCAAATTGGTGCAGCACTTTTTTAGTAAAGTCCTTAACAAATGAACCAAGAAACACAGAATGCTACCGAAAACATTACATCCTTAGAGGAGGTAACAGTTCCCCCAAAAATCACTTGAAAAGCACATCTGCGACTATAATGTCAGTTCAGCCTCTTCATGTGCTTGGCTTGTGTTTATGTCTTGTCCCAAATGCCACAGCCTCTGGGGGGGAATAGATGTGACTTGGATGCCCCAGGACCTGCCGGTGGGAGACTAGCCTTTTTGAAAAACACTTGTAAGGTGACTCTGAGTCATCCTAGATATACCACACACTAGAGCCACACAATGTTGGCTTCCTCTCAAAAATCAGTGAGTCAGTTGTTTATGTTCCATCAGGTGAAAAAAATAGAGCAGAAAAGAACAGTGCACAAGCTACACCCGCCCAGACCTCCAGCTATGAAGGTGAAAGGGAGATGGATTTTTTCCTTTGTTGCATCGGTCATTGAGGTGAGGGGAAAAGTGAAAGTCACCAAAACATCCAATGCTGAGATAGAAAAGTACATAAAGAGCTGGCAAGTAGTCTTGTTTGGGCTGTACTGAAGATGCTGAATTCTAAATAAAAGATGATAGTAGAAACAAAACTCTTAAAGACTACCATTGTATTTAAATGTAAAGGGGAAAAAAGTAGAATACTCGAGAGAAAAGCTGCTTGTTTCTGGCAACGTGAATTTGACATCTATGATAATTGTCATTGGAAACAAAATTTTGGGTCCCTCTAAATCTGATGTTGCAGTACATGTTTATAAATAGACTTAAAAACTTAATAGCTGTGTATTAATTTGTGAAATGGCTCTGTTTTCCAGTTCCACTAAAAGGGTCTAATATGTGGTAATTTTCATCTTTCAAAAACATGATTCTTCATATTGTGTTTATTTGGGCTAATTTGATATTTCACAGTTACCTTAGAGGTCAAGGAGTCATAATCATTAACCATAAATGAGCCTAATAATGCTGGCCTACCTAAAAAGAAGAATTTGGTGCACTTCCTGTTCTGTTTTCTACAATTCCCTACTGTATAAAAAAATATAATACTTTTATACTTTAATTTGAACCGTACTATTCTATGTGAGAGCCACAACAAACAATGAACATCAATTCTATAGTAAATTAATATGAAAAAGATATACAAATCAATTCAATCTCAACAGAAACACACTGATAACCACATTTTATAATCTTTCAGCATGTCTGATGTAGCCATGACAACAGCTCCATGTCTATTGTCTTTTCATTATTGCATTGTCCTTTCATTAATATCCGGTTTTTTAGTTTGTCTATGTTCCAAATACTCATCAGTGGTTGAGAGTTGTTGCTTCTACCCGAATTGGAAAATGTGATTGCTCTCATCTCCACTCCAGTGCCTCATACACTCGGAGTTCATGACTTTTATATCTATCTATTCTCAGTGGATGATGAAAAATGAAATGGCCAAATGTTTGTTTTAATGTCCTGTTATTTCATAAAATCCTCTGGCTTCAAATCGAGTCAGTGAGTGGTTGTGACAGAGAAGCATAAATTATAACTATGATGTCTGTTTGCTTTAGTATTTCAGCTAGGACAATGTTTTGAATATTATTAATTTAAACTGGAACCTACCTGAAAGTAAAAAAATATCCACTAAAAACACAGAGGTCTATCATTTCGCATGTAAACAAAAAAACAAAAAAAAGGAAGACAACACATTATATATAAAAAGGATGGGCTTAAAATGGTTCAAACAAACCCCTCACATGCATTTGTTTTATTGTTTTTGAATTATTTACTCTGGGCCATTTTTCAAACTACCCTCATTATGGTAAATATAAGGTTTAATAACAAACAAACAAACCAAAAAAACATGCCGTACAACAATTTTAGCTGAGATAAAAATATAACCCGTATTAAAAAATTCCACAAGAAATCTCTGTTGCATAAGATCTAGTAACACACAAAAGAAAAAAAAATCTGATAAAGTAGGCTACAATCACATTTTCTCACATTAATACTCTATTCCTTTGTACATGCATTGATGAATCTTTAGACTGTAAACCAAGTGTATATGTTTTCATAGCTAATGCTGTATTGCAAATGGCAGTAAGTCATTATTGTTTAAACTTCAACTATACTCAACAGATCAATCCCCAAAGGCAGAGCTTTGTTTACTCATGTGCCTTGCATCTCATATTTCTGTCCCGGATCTTTGCCAACATTCCTGGCTCTATAAGGAGAATTAGCCCTGTGATACCGCAGCATCTGTCCTGCTACAAGGGCTGTCCACTTGCTGCTTGCCCATAGCACATCTGTTACACACCACACTGGGAGGTATTTTTAGTGCCAAAGAATTGATAGATTTTAAGCCTGCGACTGCTGACCACATTTTTTCTATGCAAGTCTTTACTTTTCCCAGAGAGGTAAGAGGAGAGTTTTAGCATGCATATTTTTGCTGACCACAACCCTAACTGTAATTATTTATTTATTTCCTTGTCAAGCCCATTGCTGGTTTACCATGCTTGACAGTCACCATATTCGGAGCATGACAAGTTTAATTTGAACAGATATGGTGCCGGAACGCTAACAAAAAATGGCCCAATTTCAACGAGCTGAACAGATGTAATCGGTCGGTGTCAGCGTCTTGTACGAAGGTGTCCGTGCAAGCAATAATACATGGCAATATGTGATTTGGTATGAATGTTGGGGAAGTGGGTATTTTATAAAATGATGGTATTTCTGTCCGAAGTGCTTGACATAACCACTACTATATCTGCCATGTTCGGATAAGGTAAGATAACTGCTCTGGCCTCAACTTCCATTTATCCCGCTCTACTATACAATTGCAGTCTTTAATGGCATGCATTCAGAGCTATTCTCGGCATAAATCCATACACCGCAGCAGGGGTTTTCCTTTTTGCAACTTGCACTATGGAAAAAAAAATCTTTGACCTGTCTAGAGCACTTCTTTCATAAAACACTTTCTTTGATCTATAAAAAAAATGTAAGTTGCAAGCGATTTTCGAAGACCGAATCTGCTCAAACAAAGAGCTTTATCTCTCGTAAATAGATTTCATAAAAGCGACTTGGCTAAAAATATGGCAAAGGTCCAAGATTTGGAGCATACTTTTTTGTTAGCGACACCTAGGCAATGTATGACAAGACTGTGAAGCAAGTCCAAGAATAAGATAGGCAGCAGACTTTTATAGATAATTACTCCCCAGGTGAGAGCTAGCAATGCCACGGCCTGGGCACTTGGCACCTGCAAAATTAAGTCCACAGCTATTGTTTGAATGTGTGTGTGTGTGTTTTAAATCAGGATAAAAAGATAAAAAAAATGTTAATTTAGCTATTTTCTCCTCATTTCTGTCTCATGGCTCTTTACTATCACAGCAACTCCATGAGCACTTCTTTTTAATTCTAATTACCACTGGCATCTGATTTCCATCCGTTTCTATAAAGTGTCCATCAATCTCAGCCTTGTGAATAACAGGTCATTGTCCTGGTTTAACCCATAAGAAGTCATAATAATAAACTACAGATAACTATCTTGGTAAATTAATATATAGTAGCATTCATATTGTAGTATACAGTGCAAAAAATGCATTAAAAAGTACAGAGCAACACACAACACATCTGAACAGTCAAAACCAAATCCTGTGTTTTTCCACTCTCACTCCATCTTTGTCTTTTTATCAGCCGACCACCCGAGGAGACTGGAGACATTTGCCTTAATTGTCTGTGGCACACTGACTGTCTATTCCTCCTGGTCTTGTTTGCTTAGTTTAAGTTTCAGTAAGCACAGCCACAATTCACAGTACAACCACCCAGTAAGGACAGACAAAAAAAAGTACTAGTAGGGCTACTCCCACCATCCCAAGACCTACATGTAATCAAAATTGGTCAATTTAAATAGTAATGAATGGGTGAGTGAATTGTCAGCCCTGCAACTACCTGGTTCACAGCTTATAGTTGCATTAGAAAAATGCATGACAATATTGATACTTGAATGAGCATTGCGTAAAATCAATATCAGAGATTGATTTTCATAAATAAAGCAAAAGGGAGAAAGCTCACTCCAGCACATCTATTCAATATTCAGCCAAAAATTGTAAGTTGAGTTACTCCAGGGAGATGGGAAGTATGTTGCAAAATAATTACTTTGTACATACTATAAAATACTACATAACAACTAAAAATAAATTATAATTTGTATGCAGCTGTACAATAAGCTGCATGATTAGAGCAGCATGAAAATACTTTGTTATAAAAGTTCCATAAGGCTGCTAATTATTGTGCTGTGAAGCTAAAATATACTCATCTTGTAACTCCAGACTGGCCACAGTTGCTAGAAAATGCAGCAATGGCTTGAGACCACTATAGAAATATTCAGAAAATGAACAAACAAGAACATGAACAATGAACACACGGTAAAGACATCACTATCCATCATACAGTAAGTATAGCAAGAACAAACCATATGCCTATTAAAACAATATAGGGCCCATTAAACTCTCAGTTCTGTTGAAAGACACAGTTTCTCACAAAGTTTTTTACTCAGATGATCAAACACAGCCGTTGGGATTAAATCTGGTCACAGACAAAGAAAAGGAAGTATGTCTAAAGAATAGGGCCTTGCAAAGAGGATTAAGATAATTACATGAAGGAAACAAAACAGCTTTTGCCAGCTTTTTAAAATGCAGATATTTTATAAAGGGAAACTATAGATATCTGCGGCATGGGTAACCCATATACATCTACAGCCCAAGGGTCCTGATAAACAGGCTTTGTCACATCAAACGAGCCCTGCATTATTCATTTGTTTAAGGGCAAAGGGGTCACCATTCTATTTAACAGGCTGTAAAATTGATCTCATAATAGTTCCTTTAAATTAGGAGGTCCAAAAGGAGAAAAGGCAGAACACAAAATCAGCTCTCTAAAGTGAAAGTCTTATCTTGGTTTCTCTGTACACCATGCATGCAAATTATAAAATAAAAGTTACTTGAAAGTTTACAAGTGTTAATGTGTTTGGTCAGTGGTAGAAAAATGAATGAGTTTTTGGCTGATACACATACTATTCTTGCTTCTCAGAGTTTATCTGCTTCTGTCATGAGAAGAAAATTATATTATTGTATTCTTATCATTGAAGAAAATATGTGATAGATCTCTGCTACACTGACTACATAAAGTAAGAAATCCTAAATTTCATACCAGGATACTAACCAGGAGGCAATCCTCTCAAAACAGACATCACATAACCCTGAGCACGGCTCTTGAAGTGCCCCAGGGGTCCAAAGAAAGCAGTTTCTCTCTTGACATTGCTAACATCACTAGCACTGTGCACACCACCCATAGTGGAGCCTGGACCCTCACAACTTCTTTAAGAATCAAATGAATGGGGAGGCTCAGATCATTACATGTACATAATTAATAAATGTACAGATATCACTGTGGGGTGACACATAGTTTGTACATTTAATATGCTGTAATTTATGTAATTAGGAATGCACAGTAGCATACTCTCACAGAGAGTTATGAGATCACTCCACCTTGTTCATAGTTCATACTTCAATCATAATCAGAATATTTGTGCTTATATCAAGAAATTAGTTTGCCATATATACACTTATTTTCATCTTATGTTCCTCAGCTTTGCACTCTATTGTGCAGAGAATTGGCATATAAGTACTCATTGGTAAAGCCTGTTATGTAAGCCTTTATACAGTAACATGATCAGTGGAAAAATAAGCTGTCCAGTTGGCAGAACCTTACACAGGCAAATCCTTTAATGTATGGCATACGCATTTGCATTTTAATGGTCTAATGTCTTCTAATGTTTTCCAATCATTATGTAAAGCACTTTCAACTGTCTAGTATTTCACTGAAAATTCACAAATTTACTGCAGCTTTGGTTACCATAAATTTAAGACACTTCCACCAGTGTATTTTTTTCATGGTTGTTTGATTGTTAAGTTAAGTCTATTCAGAGCCCGTTGAGCTGATTTTTAGGAAATGAAGGGAGGACAAAATTATTACCCCACACTGTCTGCCAGGATTTGGACCTTTGCTTTCCAAACAACCTAAATCTTACAACATGGTAAGTGACCAGTATATCTTCTAATGTTCCTGCTTCTAATTCATCAGGTACATTATCCAAGAGGAAGAAATACATATTTTGTTTTAATGGATTTTTTAACAGAAAGGTCAGAACTTTTCAATTTGTTAAAGCATTCATCGATAAACTAGAAGATCCTACATTTATGGCTCTGGATATAGAAGTGTACAATATTTTCATCATTGCAAGATAATGTCAGTGCTTTGGCGACGCCAGCGCTTTGAGGATCTTGTAAAAAATACCTGCATTGTTTTGTTTTCTGCAATAAAATGTGCTTGATGTATTACAGACTCATCTAAAGCCACTGAACCACAAAGAGGGCTTATTTCCAATACCTTAGATGCCCCCGGCTGTCCATCCAGAGATATGTATCTGGGGAAAGGTGTCCCTTTTACTCTGTGCTTAGCATTCTGTACACATGCATAGGATGTTTCAGGACACAAAAGAAATGCACCCTTTTAGAAACTCATGAATGGGTGAAGCAATTCTTCAAATGAGCAAAAGTGATGTTTATTGTAAGATAGAAACTACTGTATGGCATCTTAGTTAATTCATGAATGTTTACTATTTTGTACATTAAGGTATTTCAAACCAAATCCAGGAAGGGGCAGACATTTTCAGACATAAAGAAGATCAGCTGACTTTTTGACAATTGCTCATTTGTTAAAATAGAGGTTAAAGTGGGTGTTTAACAGTGCATTATATGTTTATAACTCTATAAGAGTCTTTATGTAAATGATCACTACTACATACAATAGCCTTGATAGCTTCAGGGAAAGTCTAATTGTCTGGACTTAAATATGAAACACAAAGTTAGTAAACCCATGCAAACATTGCTGCAGGCTTTCAGGTAAAACAATGGCTGAAGACATTGAGGAGATGTTAAAAGTCATGGAGAAGATTAAATGTTTAGATAAAGTCACAAGGGCCAGACTGAGGAGTTTTGGACATTATCAGGGGAAGGATAGCAACCATTTTAATAGAATACAGAGAGGCCTAGCGAAGACCAAAGCAAACGTTTAAAGGAGATTAATCCCATTGGAGCAAGAGAAGATGATGCAGATATTAGGGTTAAATGAAACCAGATGACTTGCTGCTATGACCCAAGAAATAGACTATTGCTAGAATGTGAATTTACTGCCTCTAGATACACTACGTAATCAAGAAAAAAACCCACTACATTGTAATTTATAATCTGTTCATCAACAAGCTTTCAACCAAGTGGAAGAGGCTGAGGTATACAGTATTGAGAGATTCTTTTTTGTGCAGTGAACTAGTAGGGTCTGGTCAAACTTACTTTATCAGAGAGTGATAAAATAGTGTTTTCCATGAAAGACTTTGAGCTGACAGACACTTCTCACCTTCCTCAAAGCAAAGTGCCCGTGTCCTTCCACCTAAGCCTCACTATTCTCCACTTACTCAATAAATCTGCTTTTGGCAAGTGCACAACTCTCTGTTTTTGTGTGCAGGGGTGGCAGCAGACAATGAAAACTAATGAAGACTTTACCCGACAATAGACAACTTTTCTCCTTTGAGCTGTCACAGGACTCAAGCGCAGCCTTGAACTAGCCGAGACCAGATTTTTTTTTCTTTTTTACGGTTTTATATTGGAAGAAGTATTTGAAACTTTTATTTTCCAAAGGCTTTAGTTTGGATCACACTGCAACCACTTCAGAGCAATGGCATTGTTTGAAGAAATACAGTAGGTATGACCTGATAAGACAGTAAAATAGTTTAGTTTTTATCTTTTTATTAAAGCATTCATCTATTGTCAACTTATTACCATTGAGGGTCGTAGAGGGTGGGGCCTATTCCAGCAATAATGGGGCTATGACAGGGTACACAAATGACTGACTAGTTGCATTATAGATATGAAGTACTCACAAAGACTCATTCACTTCAAAATGGACAATTTAGGGTCACCAATCGACTTTACACATGCATATCTTTGGACAATTGGATAACGCTGGAGATAACCCGCACTAATATGGGGGCAACATGCAGACACTATTATGTGTTTGTAGTTGTATAATTAAAGCCTGTCTAAAAATGACAGATGACTTTGGTTATGCTGTACTAAATCATTATATTTGCCAAAATACAAGGACACATTAATCAGATAGCGCAGATTTAATGTAGACCTTCTAAATATAAACAAAATCAAGACAAAATCCGATCTGTTGAAAATAAAGTACACTTTTTATAGGGATAGGGGACCTCCTTATTCATGATTCTCTGCTAACTGTCCTTTGAGGGTATAAGGATTGTTTTCACTCTGCTCCGTGCTGCAAACACTGTTTCTACACCAAAGAAAACACACACAACGCCAATCAATACAAGCAGCTGAGAAAGATGGATGGAAATGGCAGATCAAGGCTTCTCCAGCTCTGTTTTGGTTGTTTCAGAGCGAGGCGTGCTAACTCGAGGTGGTGTGTGTGGTAATGAGAGCCGGTGTACTTCTGCAAAGAGCACCCCAGATTGACTGATGCTGCTGTAGACACTAGCAGCGCCATTTGCCTAGATAGCAACCTTTGTGGCCAAAAGCAAAAATATGTATATATATAAATATAAAATCTTAAAACAATTGGAGAAAATAATGTGACACAGGTAATTATTATTGATTTTTCAGAGAGTTGGACTACTTTGCAGAATAAAATCGTGACCATATTAAGTTGTTATTTATTGCAAGTATATTTATAATTATACTATTCCATAAATACATTGAGAAATAACTCATTTCAGGAAATTCTCAAATTAAATCTTAAAACAACATTGTCAAGAGGTGCACAGCAAACCTTGAAAACTATACTCGCTAGATAACCTTGAATGTTTGCTATTGAGAATACCCAATAGCATTTACAGCTAAATTAAGTACATTAATTAAAGGTGACTTTTTGCTGAGCTTTAAAAAACAAATTAGTATAAACTGCTTCAAAAACGCATTAAAAGTGGTAGTTTCAGCTTTTTTTGAACTTCTGACCCCACTTACACACATGCAATAGCTAGACTGCTTGCAAGCTTTACACCAGATGGCAAGTCACTTTCTTAAGATTCTCGTGGGTTTGGACTCGCTTTACCCCGTGGCGAACCTACAGCGAGGTGAAGCAACTATTAGCTCATCTCGGGTATGGCTCAGTCTTTATTGCTTCGGTCTGGGTTGGGTTCGGACATACGGTGGATAGGCTCGAGTTGTATTGGTTTGGATTTTTTTAGCCTGAACCAAACTCTAATTCTGGTAAGTCTTGGTGTTAAGAGAGTCAAAACAGGACAAGATTAAGGACATAGAGGGTACAAAATAGTGACTATTTTAAAAGGTCTGAAAGTCTACCCAAAATTGAAATATGGTTTTGAAAATGAAAGCAAGGATGAAAATGTGAAAATTTGTCCTTCAGCATAAAAAAGGAAGAACAGTACATCTTTAAAAAAATACCCAATATAAAAAAGTAAGAGTTATATGTCTCGTTATAACACACGAACGTGCAGATGTACTGTACAGTATTTACACAGCAATGGCAGTGGAGGAGTATTTTTAGGTTTGGGCTGACTCAAATAATGCCGACACTGGTAAGTTAGTGTCTGTGGGTGGAATGCTCCTCACGTCTGCCCTAAATTCAGGTCTGTAAAAAGAAAGAAGAGGACACCGAGTTACATACTTGAAAAGCAGAAAGTACTGCAAAAATAATAATATGCTGGCATTGTTCCTTTAACATATTTAAAGACCATAGCAGAAGACCATAATAAATATGCACACTGATATAGCATACAGAATAGAATATTTGCATAAAATGCCATTAGAGAAATACAGACATGGTATATCCGAGGCTTGTAAATATGGCATTTTACTCATAACAGAGAAATAATGTTCTTCATTATACCACTTTGTAGAAGTTCAGTGGTGTCCAGACTAAAGCATCAGTGCCACAAAGGTCCAATTGATCTATCTTCTAATTATTACCTTAAGATGTTCTGTGTGCCATCATACCAGGATCCAATCAAATCCAATTAACATTGGTGCCCCCCTCCAGAAAACTGCATTATAGAGGGATTACACAGCTATCTGTGCTGCTCTGATTAATGGCCGCAGTAATTAATGCTGAAGGGGTCTGTCCGAGTGGCTCAGAGAAGAGGAGCATACAGCAACCAGCTGCAGCGGACACACACACACACGCTCACTCTACAAACACCTGGACAACTTATCTGCTTTATCTGGGCATAGTGTGAAGGGTGCTTGCTCTGTGTAATAGCGTTAACATATGTGAAAAAGCAGCTGCACAATAGAACTTGAGAAACTTAACAACCCTTCTACATGCAAATGTGCTGCATAGTGCAAGGCGTTGGAGAGAGGCCAAAACAATTGACTTGTCTCCCACATTAGCAGATTACAGATATAATAGACACCAGTTTTATTCTGAACAAATAATTCTCATAGTGGACCCCTCTCTTATTCCACACAAGTGTTCATATTAGTGTGATGTTGAACATATTTTAACACAGTCCACTCATCAATATGCATGAAATAGCAAGGAAGTTCAGTAAATCTATAAAGCATGTGGATAAGTTTTATGCAGTAACCAGTTTTTATCTAATAAATAAGCACAAAGAAAACAAATGTGACGT
>JAVQKG010060126.1:0-20061 GCA_036025885.1 Hypseleotris bucephala
GACGATGACTACAGGAAGTAGTCGAAACATGTAAAGCAGGTAAACAAAGCTCTCTGTCTTACAAAAAGAACCTTAAAAACAGTTAAACTTAAGAAGACAGTATGAATTTTCACCAAAGACTACTAATGGTATATCAGTATTGGTACAGTCCAAGAAATTTAATATAAGAGCATTGATGTTGAAGTAATGCTTTATAAATTATCAATAAACTGGTTTCTTGACTAATCCTAATGCTTTAACGGTATGTATCAAATGTTTTAATATTTTAATGGTCTAGTGGTCATAAACCTGCAGCTCATGTTTGTATAGTGTGTTTTCCTGCAGTAGCTCCTTACACATGCTTGCGATGACAGTCCATGATCTTGTCCCTGATGGCATCTTGGTCGGGCAGATATTTATTGTGGAGAAGATGCTGCCAGCTCTGGGTCTCGTCAAAGTCCCCTATCTCCGCTGAAGGATTCAGAGAGAGGAAAGGGGAGAAGTGAGAATACAGTAATTATATGAAGTGGACTTAACGGGATGGCATTCAAGGTTAGCTGCAAATTATTACAAGTGATGAAGGGCAGTGTTAGATATGCCACTTCATTATTCACTACTTACTGCCATGATAGTGTGCATAATGTTTTTGTACCGACTAATGCATTTTTGTAACCAGAGGGGCAAAGCAAAGAAAAAAACGCAAGAGATACAACTGATAAAACTTTTTTTTTTTTTTTTTTAACCATTCACAGTTAGGACCAAAGGGCATTGTGGTGCAAAGACATGATGATTATTGCAATGACAGTCACAATAAATTAAATGTCAGTTGTTTTTATTGTGATATTATTTGATGTGTGTGTCCTCATCTGTCCAATATATTCAACAATAGACTCTGGGATATGGACACCTGCAGATGCATGTATAGCCCGAGCACTACGGTTACCAAGGCAACACAGCCATATTGTCTGTTGGCATGCTGAGCGGCAACCTGCTACAGTTCACTCTGCACTGCATACGTTACATCTGCAATTGGATGCCTTTTGCCTCCTAGTCAAATTGCTAGACAAAAAGAGATTGGTTTTATAGTTTTTACTTACACTGAATGATATGGGAGACCATGAGGGCAGCACTTGTGTCGTTGCATATAAGATGACCACAGGCAAGATCACGTTTAACTTGAAGTGCAAACAAATATCTAAAAATAGGGGTTAAGAAAAGGACAAGAAAATGAAGCAATTGTTAGGTCATATTCACCATATTTACAAGCATTCAATTGTGTATTTTATGGCAACACATACGGAACAAATAAAAAAAATCACAACAGCTAATTTGAATTTCTCATTGAGAGCCATAAAATTCAGACTTTCAAATAGCACTGGAGCGATTTGCAGCTCTCAGCAGACTAACTAAAGGGTCAATTCAGTTCTGGCTGTGGATATAAAATGAGCTCTAAAACCAGTGTATGTGTGAGTGTGCACTTAATGGAGCATGCGATAAACTCCCTAATAAACTTAATGAGGCTTTGCTACGTTCTAATACTTTATTTGTGCTAGCGTGGGCATTATTATCATAGCTGGAACGCGGCTGCTATTTACGAGAAAATAAATTACAAATGCAAAGTATAAGGATTTCATTTTATACTTTTTATCTGCTCTCATTTTTGCATATTTTTCTCTGTCACTATAGTACAAATGAGCTTCCTGCTCAGTGCACGAATCAGCTGGCACATTCAAAAGCGCATTGAGGGCAGTACAATAGTGACCAACTGAAGCTTTCTCAAGTGTTTAGCTGTTGACTTTTTTTCCCCTAAATTGAGCACTAGGCTTGGCTTACATTACAAATACTACATCCAGCTGGGAGAACTTAAGGGATCCTTAAGTGCCTATATAGCATATTGTAGAAGTTTTCACAGCAATAAACATTAATATTCTTCTTTCTCTGATACTCAAAGCAGCGAAAATATTTTCTCAAGCTTTGCCTATTGCACAACGTTCTAGAGATGTATTTTTTCTTGTCTGATGTTCTGACATGTTGATATGCATGTTACAAATGTTAAGTAGCTGAAGATTTTCAAAAGCATAAAAAGACACATAATAAGGTGACTTCAAGATTTTACTGTAAGCTGGAGACGAGAAAAAAACGGGAAAGAAAACTTAGCAAACTTTTAATTTACAAAGATATAGGTGTGGCTATGGTGTAACTTACCGAGTCAGCTCCTCGCTAAGCTGCGTGTGGTCGGGAGGGAAGAACTTCACCACAAAGCGCAGGATGGTGTTTTTGGGCCCTGGGAGGAGGAAATAGACGGGTTAGATTGAAGAGTTCTGTAAAAATAATGTGGGAGAGAAAAAGGAATCTACTATTTGCAGATAGATTATCAAGGGTTTCCAAATGTTGAGGAATCTCATCATGCAAAGAAAATATTGATTTTCACTTGTTGCAATGATATCCAAATGTGCCGTTTTCTGATAACAACTAGCAGCTACGCATCTGGTGCATTTAAACTTGGAACATAGAAAGGAGCTACTTACGTCTTAGCTGTTTCAATGTGGGCTTGAGTAGATCCAGCCAAACCTGCAAGCATAATATTGAAAACATATGACAAGGGCAAACTATTTAATAAAAGACATCTGACTTACAGTATTTTCTATTCATTATAAAGACCAGGGCTTGACATTACCAGTAGCCAACTAGGTAAATGAAGTTGAAACTACTAACTACTACTAAATAGATAAAAAATCTTAAAATTATAGGTCTTTCTTAAAACATAATAACATAGATCTTGATACATCACAACCAAAAAAACAAGCTTAGATATCCTACATACATAAACATTAAAGTGCCTAGAAAAAATCTTAAATGGTTAGTAGGTTTTGAAGAACACTAGCCCCAGTGGCCAGTGAACAGAAACGTTAATGTTAAACTATGACCAAATAAGCAAAAATAAAAAGCTTTGTATCGCTCGACTTGACCTCAGCCTGCTTTCAACAGTCCATACAAGTACAGACAATGATGTCATTATATTGCTCAGTTATATCATCTGTTCCATTGGTTCACTACCGAGCATTGGAACCATTGCCTGGGACCATGTGTGAGTGTGTCTACAATGATTCTGCCCTCTGGAGCTGAAGCCATTTCTATGACTGACTGGCATGTACAACCAAGTGTGCACATTATCACAACCAGCTGTCTGTTGAAGAAAACAGGTTGAAGCTATGATGGAGATGAAAGAGACATAAGTTAAATTTGATTTCTGGGGGTCATCTCGTGCGCTCACCTTGCATGTAGGAATTTTAAGTCTGAATTGGTTATCTGAAGCTTGTTTTGATATGATAATTGGTGGCAGCTGACCAAACGCTGTCAAAATTGAGAGCAGAAAAATTGAAGCAGCGTAGTAGGGCTAGGTGATCTAAAATTTGATTGTGGCATTCAGGGCTTGGCATGAACTTACTGGCCAATGTGGCAAGTTATTTTTCAAAAGTTACTAGCCACAGAACAATAAACCTGTACTATTATTGAAAGGTCTGATTAGCTAAAAATGATATAGGGTTGTACCAGAACAAAAATATATTTGCTATGAAACGGTATTGCCCAGCCCTACAACTTAGCTACCATTTTTAAAAGTTAAATGTAGCCTAGAATCATGTGTTTTCAAACCATGCTCAAACAAACAAGAAAGGATATTATTGGAGTCTCCTTGGGCCTATATAATAAAGTTTTTATTGCTCGGTTCACTTTTGTAACAAGTAAACCCAGTGCATGTTATTCCTGTTGACCTACTGTTTGCATTCTATGTTTCCCCAAAGCTATGAAAACAATTTTCCATTACTTACCGTCATCTTGCGGTGGTCTTGGTACTCCAGCCCAAAGTAGTCCCCTTCAGTCAGGTTGAGGTGCACACAAACCAGGTCAAATAGCACTTTACCGTTTGAGCGTTGCTGTAAAGACAAAAGCAGGAGTAGAATTTTAATAAGCCCGCTGCATCTATCATGGTAAGTGCTAAATAATTAAATTGCATAGAGGTAGTCTGGCACCATGTTGCACTTAAAATATTATCCCTTGAACTATAATTTTCAAGTGAGAGACAAAACACCTGGTACTAGCGTTTTTTACTGAATCGCTAACAAGCCTCCTTTCACTTAACAAGCTGGTGACCTTTGACGCCTATGTGAGGTCCAAGCTTAAGGTTGGGGAGTAATGAATAGCTGCAGGGTGCGGCTCAGCTGGAGGTAACCCAGGAACAGCCGCAAGAGGCTGGGAGAAGAGCGTCCTGGTATCAGCTGTGCATTGTCTGCCATTGTTTTCTTAGCTTCCCTATTAAATATTAAAATCTAGACCTTCAAGTCAACACGCAACAGTAAAAATAGACAGAACCTAAAATTAATATTATAATTTCCCCCCTTCAACTAACTCGTATACCTCCTTGCCAATTTGCAAGACCATATGATTATACATGGAAAGAGTTTGATGAGGATCCAGTCAGCTGCAGCATTCCTTCCTTTGACACGTACGCACATGCAAACACACAGATTACTATCACCAGATTGGAGATTGAGATTACATAGCTTCAGGCTTCACTTGCAGAACTCTAATTATCCAATTAAAAGCAGTGAGGGGGAGTGGGTTGTTTTACTTGAACTATGAATCTGTCATTAAGATATTTGTACATTTTGACACACAATTTTGCAGCATGTCTTTATATTATCCTTACGGTTTGAATAATTAATGAGGGTGCTTTACATATCTTTTTTTTTTACTTACGCACAATGTCATCCATATATGCTTGGAATAGGCCTATGTTCCACAAGGAGACTAAGCTAGCTATTTTGCCATTTTAGGATATGTATAATTATAGCCACAACAAGTCTACTTTTGACTAGAGACCACTATAGCATGACTACATATTTCTTCACTAATTTTGGCAGTAATAAGAGACATAAACCCAGCATCAATGGGCTGTCTGTGAAGAACATTGGTACTAAACTGCCCAAGAAGAAGTTTGTGTATACTATCCAGAGAAAGCCTATGAGAGCACAGGGAGAACATGCAGACTCTACCGAGAGATACTGTAATCGTCTCGATGACCCAAACATTGACCCCATGAACTCCTCTATAGTTCAAGTTATTGGCATCATTTCAAATTGTGGACACTGTTGACATAGCTCAAGTTCGTTCTTGCCCTATTGTATTTCCACAACAGCTTATGAAGCGAACCCTTTGTGGACATGGTTAGAGGAAGAGGAGGGAGAAGAAAGGGAAGAAAAGAAAACAATGACTTGAATCTGAGCCCTGAAATCCAAGGTGAGCCAAGCCTGTCACCATCTGGCTCCCGTGTGTTAGCATCCTACTGTTTTTCTGCGGTCAGTCTGTCAGCCATTCACACTATAGCCCAGCCCTTAAAAACAACAGCGGTCAGCTATTGTGCACAGAGATATTAAAGATAGCAACTATGTGTGCTATTATAGAATGGCTGTAAAAGTGATTGGCAGGCCACAAATATCTCAAGGGATATTTGTTAATCTTGACTGAAAGGTGATGAGGAAGAACAGGTTGGAAGCGATTTTAAAAGAAAGAAAATATAACAACTCCACCCTACTTTTTGGACGATTGTGAGAATTTAACTGTGCTTTGAATTAAACCTTGTGTGGAAACTCCTGAAGCAAAAAGTCCAACATCAACAAGATGGCGGCCAACTCTGTGCAAAATGATGAAGCTATAATGCAAGGTAGAAAGCACACGTTGAAAATACAAAGACGGCATTTAAGCAAGCATATACAAATTATTTTCTTTGTGCTGGCTTGAATATTTCATTTTGACACATTCACTACAATGGAAGGACTATTGGTTATATGCTAAACCTCCGGAAGTGGCCCTATAGACCCCAGTGTCAACCACAACCTGTTACAAATTGCTTTGACAACTGTACAGGGGCCATCTCTGTTGAAGACATCTGCGTACACTCACTTTAAGCAGGAAATTACACGTAATGAGGGGAAAGAGTAGCGTGATTGACAAAAGCAAGAACAGACCCCCACTGCTTATCTTAACAGCACAATGGCTCACAATATCAGAGCTTTTAGTGTTGCAGCGGAAAAAATAGGGCAGAAATTACTATTGGTAGATTAAAGTTGATTTTGATTCATTGCTAAATAATGATGTTTTACAAAGGTTCAATGCTCAATATGATCCAAAAATAACCTAAAACTTTTTTCCCAAAACATTTTATGACATCTCTCTTTCTCTTCCACCTCAACAGCAGAACCATCTCACTCTCCTTCATCACCACCTCAATAGCAGAACCATCTCACTCTCGTCTATTTTATTTTAATGTCTCTTGAATTTACTGCTTAAGGGCAAAACTCTTCTATTAGGTATCACCAGAACTTTCAAAGCCCTGTTTAAAATTCTATATCTGTCCAGCAGCATTCTCAAAGGACAACAGAGCCTTAATGAAACCGGGCTAGAATCCCAAGCATGTTTGGCCGCAAAAGTAATTTCCTCCCGTATCAGCTACAGGCCTTCTCCAATAACTGTAGTAAGCCTGTACGCGTGCAGTGGGGAGATATCCTGTATCGCATCCCAGTGATGGAAGAAAGTGGAATGTAAAGGGAATGCTATTGAGGGACTGGTGGTGAAAACCGAAATATCAGTATCATTTGAAAATAGCTTAGCGAGCATGTGTGTGTCATAGACTTTTAATACGGTGTGACAGTATGCCTACTTATAGCCTCAACTCGATTCGGTGTGCTTCTCCAAAAAATGCAACTTGGATGGCTTGTGTGAGAAGAAACTTGGATTAAAAAGTGAAAAAGTAACAGCTGTAAAAGTGCGAAACCCAAGCTCGTGACCTGGGTTAAACCTGCCGTGCACCACAGTTGGCCCGTAGATGTAAAAACAACATTGTGTCAAGAACAGAACACTATATCACGCTTCACAGATGTCCCCGGCAGTTTATTTTTAAAGATGTCAAATTTCTAAAGTTTATTTAAATTTCCATGTCTTTTCAACAGAGGGTGCAAACAGGAGAAGTCATGTGCTACAGCCCGGTGACCAAAACCAGAAATAGACACAGAACATTGAAAACGCTACGTCAAACTCAGTGAACAAGACTGCCTTTCAGAGCAACAGCTTGGATAATTCCTGTAGGCTCCAATCTGACCACTAGTTTCTAATCCTTCTTGCCCACACTTTAGCACGCACACTTCAGGCTAGAGGAGGCGACAGCAAAGGTCAGGTAATCTTGTGGCTTTTAATCCACACTACTGAATGGTCAATAGTACCTTAATGAAGAAAATCAGAACGAAAATAAGTTGGTTATGTAGAATCCTCCTACATTTCCTCAGCAACTACACAATAGAGAGTTGTAATATGAAGTTGGTCATGTTAGCAATTATAAAGGCTTAATGTAGGGGTTACTATAAGGATTTAAAAGTGTGTTGGAAGAAATCTGTGCCCATAGAACTTTTATAAGGACAGGCAGTGTAGGACAAGCATTTTTTGTTTAAGTTTATACCCAAAAATGCATGATGGGGTTGAGGGTCTTTCAAAAGCAAAAAAAAAAAAATCTTCATGGTCATCGCTTTTTATATTGACTTGAAAATTGACCAACATATCTTACATACTTTCCCCTATACTGTCTATGTAATGCATTTTGAACGTGAAATAGAAGCCATAAACAGGAAGTTGGAACAGTTCTTTTCTCATCACCCACTTGATTCTTGGCAGCACTTGCACCAAAGGAAGCGGTGAATAAGCTTATAGGTCAAATAAGATGTATACACAGGGTTTGTTTATTTATATGATTTAGGAATATCTCACTATCCGGACTACCCCGTGAGAGGCCATGTTTGTCTATAAATATCAGTTGAAGTTTTGCAGCTGAGTCGAGCTTGGCCCTGCGGAGTCCGAAACTGAGGGCTTTTCACTCCAATCCACAATCCCTTCATTCAGCAGCTCCCATCAATGAGCCTTTCTTAGTCGGCCAAAAACACTCACAGCACTTTTGGACTTGGACAGGGCTACACACACACACACACATTTTATCTTATCTGAGCAACGGAGAGAACAACTATCACAATCCAGACTTGGAAAAAACTCAATCTAAATGAGTTCAAAGGTTATTTTATTTTTTAATATCTAGGAGAACTTCCACAAACCTACAGTAAACTAAAAGTAAACTACCCAGTATTTGCAGGTCTAAACTGGGCATAGACAAAGTCTAAACTAAGTGATTTATTGGTGATGGCCCCAAATGCATTACAAGGACCATACATGGATTCAACTTAGCTCAATCAACAACTAAACCAAGAAAGATAAGCAAAAAAGAACTAAGCAAAAAAAGCATGTGCAATGAAAACCTCAAGTTGTAGCAACTAAAAACTGTCCATGTACCTACCCCAGTACCTGTATCACCATTTGAGAAACACAAAATTAGACATTTAAAAAAACAACAATTTAATGCAACCTGCAAAAACAAGGTCACATGTAAACAGGCAGTGTCCAGTTGCACACAGCTGTCCTTCTGGGCTCTATACACCAGCGTGACTCTTCTCCATTTAAAATAATTACAGGGCATGTTCGCTAAAGCAGTAGTTCTCAAAATAAGCCGTAACAACCAAGTGTCCATTAGTGAACCAAACTGGGCTCTGGCTCGCAGCCTGCCAGACATCATGAGTCTATCTTTGCTAAAGAAAAACTCTAAACGGAGTTTCGTCAGAATAGACAGACATGGGAAAATGCTAATGTACTGCTTTTAGTGGCATCTGTGTTTAAAGTAGGAGCTTGGACTTCAGCCATTGCAACTTTTTTGGAGAGAGAAGTGGCCTTATTGGAAGAACTATTTGGAAAGTCAAATAACAAAAAATCTATACTTGTAATGTGGCTTGTTGCTTCTTGGACACAGAAAGTCCACTTATTTTGTTTTGGATGAAAAAGTACTACGTGATTTCCTAACCTTGCGTCCCCAAAACTAGATTCCAATAAAAACAGTGATGCTTTGTGTACGTAGCCTTATCCAGAGGGCTCGTATTTCTGTTTACGAAATGACTCATGGCCTTTTTGTAGCTAAACTAGAACCCAAATTACTGCTGCATGTACGCAAGGGGCCCGCGTGTCACAGTTAAGCATAAAAATATCCATCACGCTCTGTCAGCTGGGTGGTAGTGGTAGCTCCCACACAGTCAGCGGATCTGGTTTGTGTTAACTGGTGATAAACAAGGCAAGAATAAGCTAATGTTGATGCTAGTGCTAAAAGTGGAGGATGTGCCCATTTAAACATGATGCAATGAGAATGACGTGGCTAACTCTTTGAACTTGATAAAAGCAAGGAATCTGTGCCAAACAGGGACACCCGCCAAAACGCTGTCATCAAGTGCCTACTCATCTAAGTCTATCTGATGTTTTTTCAGCCAGCAAAGTTAGCAGACACACTTCCTGGCCAACTTACTCTTATTTGAAGGCCAGGATAAGACGCGGCGTATCAAAGTGAGTGCTCTCCTCTATCAAGCCAGCATTGTCGAACAACACATATAACCAATGTTTCCACTACTGTTGATATTTTCCATTGGCAAAGAGTCACTGTGTTATAGTCTTGAGAGAGGCCTTCTGGGCAAGTGGATCATGAATTGTTGTGCAGATGTTGCCACATAAAAGGCCAGATCGGATTTATGTCTAGTGTAGTGCAGGCTGAATTTCATATGGCACTTGACTTCTGTGATCAAATGTATTGTTTATGGCCCACCAGTATTTACCCATCTTTTATATAACAATTACCACTAATAAAGGTATGTATCTAGATGATAGTATGAACAACATTAAATGAAAGGGAGCAGCATATGTTGGATTTTGAATTTAACTGTACATAGAATTCCGACCCTTTTTTTTTTTTGTAGACAGAATAAAAACTTCATGTGACAATTTATATTTATATTGTTTTATTTATAATATTTTTCAAACCTGGCTCTCCACTGCATAACAAATTTTGACATCAGACTTCAATAAGTGTCAGTAATAAAG
Source organism: Hypseleotris bucephala (assembly GCA_036025885.1). Lineage (NCBI taxonomy): Eukaryota > Metazoa > Chordata > Actinopteri > Gobiiformes > Eleotridae > Hypseleotris > Hypseleotris bucephala. Next base: position 9,991 of record JAVQKG010060126.1, read on the forward strand.
TAAAGGTATCTGATTTGTGCATAACATATGAGCTACAGTTAAGTGCTGGAGGTGTTTTGAGAAGGGCACTTTTTCTTGGTCCTGCTCTGGACTAATGTCAACAGGGATAGAAACCAGATGGGAGAGCCTGATGATAAGAACGCTCCACAGGGAAAGACAGGGGGAAAAAACACCTCAAAGCTGCCTCTCAGTCCCCCGTCGTGAATTCCAACAGACATTTTGCACCATAGCTTTTCACAGAACACTTACTGGATTGCATAACATTTGTAAGTGTAAATGAAGGATATCCATCAATTTGTTGCATTTAAAATAATATTATGCATTACATTATTCTGATACTATACGCTGTGGTAATAAGAAAACTGGGGGTTGGTAAATGGATGGCTCCCTAAGGCTCAAAATAATTAGGGTCTTTGCGCTGTAACAAAGAAGCATATTAAGCAGCACACATTTTCATCTTAATCTGATTGTTGTACATTTAGGATTAACACAACTAGCTTCTATGTTTAGAACATTAGCATCACTTATCAGACGTGGTGGCAAATTACTGACAGATCCCCACTGGAGGTCTCTACACCCCCCACGATGTACAGGGAAGAAGCTAACAGCTGCTCCACGCACATGAGACAATGTCAGCACTTTGTCCCTCAGGTTGATAACATGTAAAATGCAAAACATCACCTGGCATGATTACTGTTTTGAACGTTGGTGGGTAGTGTTTCCTTCTGTTATTCTTTAATGGAAAACTGAAACCTGCCTAGAACGGTGCCGTGGGGCGTCCCATTTGCATATGGTGGTCATAAAAAAAACTAAAGTCATTATAATGCCACTGAAAGGATACAAAAAACTAAGTATAAGCAGTAAAAGATGGTATCAGATATGGGTACAACATAAAGTACATAAAAGATGTACAAGAATGTAGCAATAAAATGGAGGTCATAATTGTGGTCAATGCCCATTAAAATACTATTGTGGCCTTGGGGAATAAAATTCCAGGGAACAGCAGGACAGCTGGGACAGGCTTCCTCTCTCGATCGTCCACCAATTGCGTCGGAGCGTTTGGATTAGGGTAAACTGCTTAACCTTCTGGCGAGGCGTCAAAGCCAGTTCCTCCACGGCACCAGAAGGGAAAGGGCTCTTCAGGATGCTCTCACACATACATAAGCATACACTGATGAGCATATGTCTGCCTGAGATGTTGAATAAACAACATGTTGGCAAAATACCTGCTAGCCCTGTCAGCGCCGACACCCAGGCACAGTGGGAAATTACACTGGCAGCAGACATGATGAAGGGGAGGGGGACTTGGTTGTAATGAAAAATGCCTACAGGCAGCAAAAGTCTAGGACGTGCAGCATGTGTGGGTATGTCTGCGCGCACGCCATGGCTCACCGCACAATGGTGGCACACAATTAAATTAAGCAGCTGAGGGGGATACAGGCTCTATACTGTACCATTAAAATGCAATTAGTGACTTGTGTAGGTTGTGTAGGTTGTGCAGAGCTGCGGTAGGTGTGTTACAATAGAAAAGTGCTTGGTAAATCCTAGAGCCGGTTTGACTTGAAAACATCCCTGCCCAAGATCTGCAACCTCACATAAGGCCCAATTCTTTTTCTATACACGAGGAGTTACCCAAACCGCTAATTTATGAGCTGAAAGGGGTGCGGGCATGCAAGTGAATAAGAGAGCTTGTGGTAAACAAATTTGCGAGTGGGGCGGTTGGAATGCCCGGATGATTTAGGGGCCATAATCAAACATCTTTACTGTTATTGCAACTGAATATCTCATTGACTACGTAATGAAGCATGTAAAAATGAATTAGAGAGATTAAAGATTAAATTATTTATACAGCAAGTGAATTATGATGGTGTATGGTTTGAATTTAAGTGCACGTTGTAGAAATAAAGTGTGATTTAAAATAGAGAACACTATGTCAAAGCCAAATCTTCTCATCCCCCCAAAACATCACATTCCTGGGCTATAGTTTGTCAGTGTCCAGACACTCGGGACACGGCAGGGGTTAGAGTCTCCATTGAATTCCATTGATGCTTCTGGAAAACATCCAACGGGAAGGCTAAGATTATGGAACATTCACCTATTGAGAGAGGATCCAGGCCAGCATGCTCCCACACTACATTGACTGAGAAGTGAAGTTAGTGCACTCCATAGACCCAGGACAGTTTTACGGGCTTTATTAAATGGTGAATGGTTAACACTTTGGAGGAGGGAGAAATCTCATTTGGGATATTGAGGCCGACATTTGGAATCTAAGCCTCTTGCTAAACCCCGAGCATGCCCACTTATGGCTTCCTCTTTTAATCTGTAGCTTCAAACTAGTCGATAAAAAGATGTGTTGTGAAGTGTTTTAGCTTTTGTTTATTGCATAGAAATAAAGTAAATCTATCTTTTCTTGCATTTGCCATCTCTCATAACAAATTACCTCCAATATTTTCTTCCATTTCAACATATCTGATTAAAAACAAAAGTATTTCCTGGTAGAAATTGGCCCAAAGCTGCACATTGAGTCCAACAGAAACAGAGCCAATTTGCCTTTGAGAGTAACACATTTGTCAAATACAAGGAGATCTAAATTAGCTTTGGCCGTGTGCCCGTCTGTCTGTGGCTGATGATAAAACTCCCGTTTCTAGGACAAACCAATTTTACAACAATAGTCAGGTTGACAAACTGGGCAAGGGGTTTAGAAGGAAAGACTTGAACTTGATGGAGGGATAGAACTAGAAAATTGGGAGGTGTGGAGTTTGCATGTTCTCCTTTTGTCTGGGTATCTTTTTCTGAGTTTAGTTTAACATAAAAGCAAGCACAGACTAATCCTCCTTCTGGCTATAATCATGGCTCACGGTCTGGAGAAGGGTCCTGCCGGGCGCTCCTGACAGGTTGCCCCAGGAGCACTGAAGGATGTGTGAAATGGAGAGAACATAATATTACTATGGGGACAGTAAAGTCGAACCAAGATTATTTTTCTCTCTCTATGGCTGCTTTATTGCTTTTAGCTGTTGTCATAGCAAATAATCTATGAAATTATAATGATTATTTATTTGTAATAGGTTTTACACTGTTCTGAATACAACAACACAAGACAGGCAGGGAGCATGAGGCAACATTTTCACACATGGATTAGTCCAGACCTTAACCCCATTGAGAGTGGTCCGACTCTCCCATCATCTTGGTGAAAAATTTGACCGAAATAAACCTTGTAACATTGCAGAACCTTATCAGAAATGCCAGGGTGAAAACATTTAATCAAAGCTTAAGGTGGTCCTACAAAATAATAAGTGTATGACCTTTTTAGTCTGTGTAAAATGCTATATAAAAATACGATTGCTGTAATACCAGGACATTCTAATGTAATGTTCCAGTGTTGCAGTGGCAGTAACAGCGCAGTAGCCATAAATGTCACTACTACACAAACAGATGCTCTGGGCTACTCCATAACAGTACATTTCATCCACAAATGACACATGGCGGTTTGGTGTAGCACAGTAAACCGGAGGCAGAGCAATTACCCAGAATGGGGCCCAAGCTCCACCACTGCTCCTCACTGGGGACCTCATTCACTGCCTCCACCGGAAATCAAAACACAGCCAGGCCGCATGGAGAGTACTTGTTCATTCACTGGCAAAATGCTTGACGGGAGACGGATGTGTTTGGGGGAGTCTCTTTTTGCGATCTCAATCTTTCTCTATGACTTTACATCATATCTCTGTTTCTTCACGCCGTGGGGCCTCGCTCACTTAAGTATTTTTTTTTTTTGAAAGCTGGTCCTGCTCCAGTCCAGTCATTTTTGAGTCAGTAAGCAATAATGTCAGTCTCATTCTCCTCTTCCTTGCTCAGGGGCAGTAGTCTATGGCCTGTCTTTGAACTCTGCGGGACCAAATGCTTCCCACGTGCCACTATACATACACAACTTGACTACAGACATAACTAAATCCATGCGTGGTTCACTAAAGCAATTATAAATACACTTTGGGAGGAACCCGGAATGCCCAGAGAGAACCCACAAGGCTAATCTAAATTGCCTGCCACCAGTTTGAGAGATTGAAAAAGTATATTACGACCTGACCTAAGCGTGGCAGCAATTTAAATTTTATTAATTCATGTGTGAAAGTCATTTTTCTGGACAGGTTAGGGATTGTGCCAAAACTCAAGTAGTCATAGGTTTACTACTGCAAGAATGTGACGAACCAGTATGCCAACCATTACATAAGCTAGCAGTTTTTGTGTGCATACTGCATCCATTTATACTTATACCAGGAATTCTTCACTAATGAAAAGTAATTATTTAAGCCTTATTCTTGAGTCATCAAGAATATTACATTTGTAAATCTTATCAAATATTAATTTTAATTTGGTGTAATTCATTTTAAATTATGAGTAAGCTCAGTATGAAGTAGTGTGTGCAATAAAAGTGGCCTAGATTTCCACATATCCGTAAAATGTTGATTTTTATGAGTAAATAGCAATAGATTCAGGCAGTTATGAGACAGGATGGGGGCTTGAAAGCGTGGATGATAAATGTAGTCTGCCATTTCAACTGGATGCACAAAAGAAAAGGGAAAAAGCCGCACTATTTCAAAGCCAGGAGGATGAGACATAAACTTGTACAGATCACAAAGACGCGCTGAAGTCTCACCTGAAAACAACTACTTTCTATTGTCTTTAAGCATCACCTTGGCTCTACCCACGCATCCAGACCTGTTGAAGATATGAAGGTGCATGATCATAGCTTCAAAATATATGTTTTCACTGTTCTTTCTCTCAGCAGCCCGAGTGCATAAACACAGCTTTGAGTGAAATGAAAGAGGCTGAAAGAATGCTGCAGCAAAAGGCAAACAGGTCAGACAATAGAAGATCAGCTAAAGCATTTTTTTTAGAAAGCTCAATGTTGTATTTCATTGTATTCAGGACATTTTTTGATACCATAACTAATCACTGCATTTTTTCTCCATTTGTAATTATTATTGTGGAACAGAATTTACCCTATCCTGCAATGGCAAAGCATCAATGTTATGCACATCTAGACATTCAGACATTCGCTTTGTTGTTTTCTGCAACCTAATAGCTCAACGGTTATCCATTCTAGTCATTTTAGATTCCTACTTTGCAAACTTATGATAAATTGCCTATTATGATTAGACAATGCAAAACTCATCTATTACAGTTATTGCCTGTTATGGAGGAACGACAATAAAACCAAGTCAAATCGGTGCATTATGAACTTCTCCACTTTTGTTTTAGCAGACAACAGTGTGAAGATCCTGACTGTCTCATTATCTTTTCCTCATTCCTTTCATATCTGCTGCTTCCACATGTGTCCCATTCTCTCCCAAAGTGCCCGCCCGCAGCACAAAGCCTCATCTATTTCAAATGTCAACCGTTCCACATCGGAGTTAGCGACCGTCTGTGTGTGTGCTAGTGCATAATGGGACAGGGAGACTTGTAGCTCATTTATCAAAGACCTGAGGGAACACTCGTCCATCAACTGCTGCTGTCTATAAAGCGGCTCTATCGTTTCTAATCCTAAACCCTGCCATGTATCTTCCCCAGACACATGTAAGCCTATAGGAAGCCATGACGGTCGTAAAAAAACACAATCTAATCATGTTACAAAACTGTGAACTTATGGTAAAGAAAATACAGAAAGCACTAGGTGGGATTTGGGTCAGCTGTAGCCAGCACATGAAAGCGGTATGGTTTTCATTGAGCATGGCCGCCCAGAACACATGTGGCTCCATATGGGCAGGTCATAACCAGAAGCTTTATACAGTAGTACATGCATCATCCGACCAATCAGCTGCTGCGAATGAGGGCGAGTCCACAGGGGGCGGGTTTAACCAGGCTCAAAGGCTCCCATGGGAGTCCGTCAACAGTCCGACTTCATCACGGTCATCGTAATCTATTACAGCCAGACTGCACTGGAGATTAATATTGTGTAAACCATTTGTGCAATTAACATCAATGTGGTTCAAATAGGCTAAAATGGGAACCAAAGCAAGGGAAGAATCAGTTCAATTGTTGCTTGTATTGCTTTTTAAATACTTTACTTACATTAGAAGAGATGCTATTTTGCACATTGTAACCACTGCAGGCAAGCAAACCCAGAGATCAATATAAAACATATATATATTAAATATATTGTTGAAATTATAAATCACAAAACAAGAAGTATTGATTTTTCTCATCCTACATTCTCAGATAGCGTCTTGGGACCAAAAAATGGGCAAGGTCATTTCTATAGTGGACTGAAGAGAGAAAGGAATTTGCTGAAATACAGTTAAAATTTACTTGAGAATTTATCAGTTGTAGACAAGATAATAAAAATGTTACAAACAGATTGAGAAGAAAAACTTTGGGGTCCTGAGAATCATTGCTTTACATGTAATTGCAAATCTAAAAAGCATTTAATTGGTGTATTTTTCTAATAAAGTGAAATTGTGTTTATAGCTGTTTACTTCTTTGAAAAGGGATGTAGTCATTTGTTCCTTTACATACTTTTTATAATCCCACCACAGTGACCAAAATAGTTTCCCTTCCCACATAAAAGATGTAAACCTCATCAATGAAAGTGACCTCATGGTACACTCAGCGGGCTTTACTCTAGTGGAACATTTTATCTGGCATTTTGTAACATGTTTTCTTCTGCTGTACAGGATTTTGTGGACTAATATTGGCACTGGGACAAAGGAAAAGGGCTGGTACTGATGTTATGACCAAAGTAAATACGCAGTATTATTCACCATGCATTGAAAGAGTCACTTGAACACATCCTCTCCACCTTGAATTATTTACCAGGTGGGAGTGGGCGGCCATGTTGTGCTCCACATTAATAATGAAGTTTCTCAGTTGTGTGGTCACTAATGCACTAATTCAACATGAAGACAGTGCAAATATTTTCACAAACTATACTCAGATATGTTCTATGCCAGCTTGGTGTCCAAATATTTTAATAACGCTCGCCAATATTAGAAAATAAATTAAATGTGTGTTTGGGTTTGCTTTTTGACAACTTCAAGTAAATTTATGATGGTAAGACAGAAGAAACAAAAGGAAAGAATAACACTGGATGCTAATCAAAGACTAAACAATGGCAAAACCAAAACAAAACTAGGACTAAAGCAGGACTACACCAGTGCTAAACCAAGACTAGCTGAGGAGTGAATTAAAACAAAATCAACTGCCATATAAATAAAGCTTTTACCAATATTAAAAAATAACAACACATTTGCAACTGTTCAGCCCTAGTGACCTTAAATAATAGTTTTAAATACCACGTGATTACCCATAAGCTTTACAGAGAAACCTGACAAGGCTTATGAATTCCATGTTACCCTCATAGGAGCTGGGATGAGAGAATTCATTTATAGCAGCGAGTGGGGTCCACATACCCAACTGTAACCCCCAGGATATAGCCACTTTTATGGAGGAATAAATGTGAATGGCAACCGTAAGCTGCAAGAAATCTGCAACAAAACCTATCCTATATTGAATTGTAGGTGGTAAAATGAAGTGCTTTAGTCCTTCAAAGTTATAAGTGACCTTCTAATTAGTGTAGTTCTTTGACTCCAAAATTGATTACTGCCATTGTGTAGCGGCCAGGCTGAAGTTTTAAGATACCAGTGCTGGTTAATGAGCTAGCCTCCCACTCTATCTCCCTTTCAAAATGCCCAATCAGGTGCCCATGCCTTATCTCCCCATTCACACCTAGAGCACACATACAAAACACCATTGTATGGGCAAAAAGGCAGGACAATGCTTCTCTTATTTAAATAAATTGGAGTCAACCCTAGCTTTTGCACTTTTCAGAATTTGTATGGTCATAGCATTTTTAACTCCCTCCTACACTCTCTGACTTGTTACGGTGAAGCCGAAATCTAATAACCAAATCCAGAGTACATGTCATGGAAGCACACACTGTTCTCGACTGATGGATTTTGTGGTTTTAACCAATGATGTCTGCAGATGTAACACGAAATAGGGAAAAAATCAGGATAGATTGTGAGGTTGTGGGGTTATACAGTATAGATTTGAAAATGTAATTCAGAAAGCACCTGGATGACATCTTGTGCAACTGTCCTCTAAGTTACAGACACATACCCAGGCACTGACACACACTAACAACCACATACATTCTTGGCATTTTTGCAAGGGCTCAATTATGTTTCCCCCGAACTGGCAGCTCTGGATGTTCTACACGCCAGCGAAGACAGTGGCTTTTCTCTCTTTCGCTCCTAATTATCATCTACTGAATTTTGGACTGATAACACGGCAGCTGCTTTTTATTAAACTCAGGCAAATGGTTAAAAAGAGCAACAGAAGCCAGTCAAGAAGAAGCTATTAATTCAAAGCTACAGCCAAATAAGACATGCCAGTTCACCATTATATCTGAGGCCTTTCACGATAAGGGTGATGCTGCAGACATGGTTGGAGCACATGCCTTGTTAAGGTGTGCAAATCCTAGAAGCTACATATATGATGCCATCTGGGTGTCATGGCTGTATATTTTAAGCATCAACTACCACGCTAGCTTTCATGTCAACAAACCAATCTTATAGAAGCAAGCAGAATATTAGTTCAGGTTTACTCCCACCAATGACAATTATGTGTCCCATTCCCATTAAGTTGTATGGGTCTGTAGGTGTGGTGTGTTTAGACAGGAAGCTAGCTGATATCCCATTTCCGTTATGTATCCAGGAAGTGAAGATAAGACATATTCTAGTATCCACGTTCAGCCTTGATATTAGCTTCAAAGGTTTTGCTAATAAAAGAATGATCCTCAGTGGAAATGGTATGTAACTTGACTTAATTACATATATGTGTTTAGTGTGTAGCGATGTAACAATAATAAAAATCTACATGTAAAAGATGACAACCAATAAGCAATCTTCAACAACCATAGCCAAAACCCTATCGATGCAAAGTCCTATTTGAATAACAGCACACAATTTCCATAGATTTGCAACAGGAGGCAGGTTCATGTAGATAGAACCACTGCAACAATTATGGAGGAAGCTCAACCATGTAGGCCAACATCCAAAGCCTAAAACCAGACAAGTTTTGACATGACTAATGCTAAGATTGACATTTCCAAAGCCAGATAATTGATAGTTTATACAACACTCTAAATTAATGTATGCGGTACTTTACTTACCGATACTTGGAAGACTTCCTGTGTGTCGTCAAGCATTTGTACCCTGATTGGCACTTGCCTCCCCGGGGGCTGGACAGGGGGGCGCAGGCCTGGCTCCAGAGTGGACACCCCAAAGCTCTCCGGGGCCCCCAGCCTCTGCCCCGCTGTGGACGGACGATCCACTGGTTCAACCATGACGGCAGGCGACAAGGGACTTTACTGTGTCAGGAAATTCTGGTCACGTCTAGAGGAAAACATAAAGACAGGGCAGAATTAGGGCTTTAAAAATGGCAGTTCGACTCATAATATAGGGTTGCAGTTTTTATGTCGACTTTCTACTGTATGATTTGAGGTGTTCCAATTTTTAGTTCCTCAAATAAGTTCCATTTATAGTAGATGTTTCCTGTTTGTACAGTACAGTTTGTGGTCATTACAAGTGTGTCTTTATGCAGTGCAAAGGTCTGTTGTGGCCATGGAGAAAACATTGCTGGGTTGTTTAATTGACTAAAATGTGCACGAACATTTGTTCGGTCTGTGTTAAATTGCCATTGCACAAGGGTGGGGGTTCTCCTTGGGGATTTTTTATTGCACCACATAAGAAGACAAGGATTTACAGAATGACAAATCGTGCTAATTTGCACCCAGACAGACATGTGTCACGTCCTGCTAGACCAACTCAGGTTTTTCCACCATCAGCACACACAACACAGGTGGGATTACAACTGTTTCCACCAAATCAAACACAGAGCATGGAGACTTGTTCAGACTTGAATCAAAGCAAGTGGGGCAGATGAGATACGCACACAAAGACAACCACCTCCCCTCTTCTATCCCAGACTGGACTTGTCAGCGGGGGGGGGGGGGGGGGGGGGGGGGGGGGGGGGGGGGGGGGGGGGGGGGGGGGGGGGGGGGGGGGGGGGGGGGGG